>BRDA01043148.1:0-12178 GCA_036984385.1 Crenuchus spilurus
GATGTTTAAACACACAAAATGTTAAAACTTGCAGTCTTATGTTTTCACCCTGTGTTTTTGCGCTCCCTAGTTTTGACAGTGATCTGACGCCATACTTCCCCATCAGAAACTTTTGGAGATAGCACATGGGATGAGATACTGTCTGCCCTATTTAGCCTCACGAGTGATGTTTCCCCCGGGTTTGCAGCATCTGCTCAAAACCTTTCACCAGCACAGCTCGAACACATGACAGCTGACTGGATAGACAGGCATCTGACTGACCTGCTTAGGGGTAAACCATTGGCTGAAGCACAATAGTACAGATCCAAACCCGAGAGCACGAACTTGACCGTGCACGGCGACAGCAAATGAAAACTGAGGCAGAATTAATCCAACTTCAACATGAGATAGCAGAAGGAAGCACCTTGCTGCATTTCACCCCTAACATGCCATTAACTGGCATTAGTAAAAGGCCAGAACTACGGGGAGACCTTAATGATCCAGAGCCTGAGCCAAGGGCTCCCAAGGGTTCCCAGGGGTCACCATAGATGATAAGTTATAGGTGATCAAGCTGACATCAAGCCGCGAGGTCAGTAATTTTATTGAACGTCAACCAGACTATGTGAAAGGCAGGTATGACGTGCTCTGCCATGATCTGGAGGAGGAAATATCCAACCACCTGTCACAGACTGGGTTGGCGGTAGCTCTAGATGTAAAACAACAATGTCAAGAATCCCCTCAACAATATTATAACAGACTGAGGCATGCATACTTTTGGACCTAGAAATGACCCCGGAATGGAGGAAGATTTGAATTTCAAATCTTTATCCAAAATCTTCACCCCCAATACTAATCACCAGCTGGGAGTTTCTGCATGTCCTCGCACTTTGTCTAGCCGACAGCTGCGAGACCTTGCACTCCAAGATTTTTTGAAATCCCAACATGTCACAAATAAACGGCCTGAAAACCCCCTAGTTTTAAATGTCAACCCCTAGAGTTGGAGGGGTATACACATCTAGATACACCTAGATCCCCCCCAAATCATTTACAAACTCAGACAGCTCAGAACCCATACAGTCGCCGCCACACAGCAGCCGGTACCATTTAAACTGCTCAGGCAAGGGCCAAGACAAAGGTTTCTAGGAAAGCCAAAACAAACCCAGACCAGTGCGTGACTACACCCTGCAAAGAAACCATTACGCAGGCCAGGAGAACCCCCCCTATCCAAATAGGGGATACAAACCCCCTGCAGGTAACCCTCCTTTCGACTCACAGAGAGGAAAGAAGGAGAAATGCTGGCACTCAGATAAAGACTTTAAAAATGAGTCCAAAGGGCATGCACTCAGCTCAGAAGAGTTGGACAAAATTCGCCACATGCTTTTAATGTTCGGGAAGGAGAATAGTAAGCAACATGATGTGTTCTCGATCACCTACGCTCAATCCCAAGCCTGAGCTCACTTGAAATGTCCCAGAAGGAGACATCTACTCAGAAAGAACATCAAGTGTAGCCCTGGCCCTAACAGTAGACCATGATCCCTCTCCGACCCTGCCACCCACAGAGAACCAAATAGGTCAAAGGGGCATGTTGCAGGCCCCCCCAGGGCTGTCCTAGTAGTTCAGTTAGACACTCAAGAGGGCCCAACTACCAAGGACCTATTGGTGATCAAAGGTGAGTCACCTGTCCAACAGTTCATGGTACACCAATCCGAAAGGGGAGTCACCACACCGACGGTGGACACACCAGGCCTTCCCATTGGGAATGGCATAAAACCCCAAAACCACCAGGTTGACAATGCAGCACTGGCCCTTTGGGCCGATAAGTCGGCCATAAGCCAGACACTGTTCGATACATTGAACCTCATGCAACCAAACATCCCACTATGTAATGGCCAATGCCATTTTCCCCTCAATCCAACACCGAAGACAACCTCCCCCATGGATGGTATCTGTGCCTTAAATGCTCAATGGAACCAAAGGGTACTTACACATTACTTCTTGGTAGTACCCAATCTGCCCCGCAATAAACACATAGGTAGCACCCTACTGGTGCAACTAGATGCACACTTTGATACCCTCAACAAAGTACTGTGGCCCCTAGTCGAAGCGCCAGCAGATAGCTTGCCCACAGGCCACACTAACCTAGAATCTGGACAAACTATTCCAGAAGTGTGCCAAGTGGACAGCCAAGGAGATGTGGTGGTACCTGCAAAGACGGCAATTGCCCCAGTCCTTCTTGTCGTACACACAGACCAATATTTAGCCCACCCTGGAACCCTATCCCAGAAACCTCCTGACACTACTGTCCTCACAATTATGCAGTCTCGTGCTACATCACTCACATTGCCTGTCGACAGCAGTCCCACTGTCACCCCCTTCAAACTTATGTTTTCAGACTCTGCTCTGACTTCCCTACAGTCTCGCGATGCGGCCATAGCTGAAACGTGACATATTCTACAACCATCTAAAAACCAAATCTCGAAAACAAATCTTGACTACATACCAGGACTCTCAGACCTACATAAGGCCAGAGCCTCTCTCCAGGTTATCAAGGGCCTGCTTGTTAATGCCACTGACTCACACACATCACCTACATTTGTGGTTCCTCAGTGCCAAAGGGGGGTGATGCTGATGCACACCCATGATTCCCCATCAGCGGGACACAAAGAGGCCAAAGCAATACAAGAAGCACTTCAGCAGGTGGCGTATTGGCCTCACATGATAAAAGATGTGGCTGATTACATAAAAGGCTGTCTGGTATGTCGCCAATTTCAACCATCAAACCAACTCCATAGAGCCCCCTTTCAAATGAGAGGATCGTCATTTGCATGATCCAACCTCCAATGATCCAGATTCTCACAGTTCAAACTGCCCAGCCGTGTCAGCTCCAACAGAGGGACGCCTTTCACAGCCAAGGTCACAACGACAGGCAGTTTGAACAGATGACTCTGCCACTACACATGCTGTATCAGCTAGGGCAGGGGTGTCAAACTCCAGTCCTGGAGGGCCGGATTCCTGCAGAGTTTGGTGATTTCTCTGCTCTGACACTACAATTAAACCTGCTCATTACCTGCTGAGCTGAATCAGGTGTGTTTGATCAGGAAGAGCACCAAACTCTGCAGGAATCCGGCCCTCCAGGACTGGAGTTTGACACCCCTGAGCTAGGGGAAGCTAGCAGAGCCGTAGCTTACGCTAACCATCAATACAGTGAAGACTAACAAAAACACCCCCAAACAACATTTGCGTTCACTCAACATAAGCTAGAAAAGAGTGTGGAGGGCCGCAAAGCTTACTATGACCATGAGGTGACTACCAGTGGGTGACAAAGTGTGGGACTATATATTTGTCCAACCTGTCGGGGGATCACGAACACCAGGTGGAACCCTGGCTCAGAAATTTCTGCCCTGATGGTCCAGCCCCTATGAGATCATGGACAAGTTGTCCCATGTTGTGTACCAGATCAAAATGAACAGAGGTCAGGGCAACCCAGAGCTCAAATAGGTTCACAGTGACCAAGGAAGTGTCCCGGTCGTCAAAAACTCACCTCTAATCACTTCAACTCTTCTAATCAATAGCCATATGGCCGACCCCCTCTTGGGCCAGACACTTTCAGATGTCACACAACCCAATAAATTTACATCTCTACACGTCCCCTGACAAGCCACATGGAATCTGGAGAAGAAGCACGGAACGTCCATATAAACTAATTTCATTCAGCCCACAGCCAAAAGCCACCAACATAGAATAATGTAACTTGAGAAGGGAATTCATTTGATACTTTGTTTGACTAGGTTAACGGCTTTTGATCAAAATCTGTGAAGGCTGAACAATTCACCCAGACACAAGGAAACACCATATATGGACCAACAGCTCCACCATATGGACAGCTGAAGTTACAGCATCCTCACAACACACTTGAAAACAGTCAAAGTTTCTAGCATAAGCTTGTGTGTCTGACTTTCAGGTTCTATGGTCTAATATTGGAAACTGCACAACACCCATGTGTGTCATAAAATCTATATATGCGAACGTGGGTCAATCTGTATCTCTGAGCCAAGACAATGGCGAAGTGATATTCCCATTTGTGTTGTAATATAATGTATGTACTAACCATGAATGTGAGCCTCTTCTCCATCTACAGGAACTGTAACCAAGAAGGTGGGCTGCTTTAATAATACTACCTACTAACAAATCGTATATCTATGTATATATATATATATATATATAGCTTGTCTTCTCATTTAATCAAGTATATGGTGTATGTTCGTACTTTTTCATAAGTTAATCTGCCTATTTTATGGACCAAACAACCAATCCTCAGGGATTAAAACCTGTGCGCACAATAGGTTTGAATAAAAAGGGCATATCAAATTCAAAAGGCTCGAGTCCGACGCGCCCACCCCCACGTGGTGTGAAATGGAACGCCCATGAAAGGCAGAGACGGCCAAACCAGAATCGATGCGTAACCCAGAAGACGGGACTTTGAGCCACTGTTTAAAACTCACCCACGAGCAGAGAGCTTTGCTCAGTGCACAGCGGCCACCTTTAAGAACTGAAGGACCATCAGAGACACTTAGTAACTTCTGGAACCATGTTCAGCAGACTGAACACTGAAAACCACTAAGACTTGTAATGGAATATGTAATGGTGTATGATTCATAATCCCCTGTTTTTACTTTAATAAGGTTTGGTTCTCTTAATCTGAATACTGCAGGCTTTTGTGAGTGAACAGAGTACTATAGTTTTTGCACCTGGGCTGAAAACATAAATATGCGGAGGGAGTTTTTCTCTCTGCTAGAGCTGAGGGGAGTTTTGGATGGTGCCAGCCAGAGCTGGACAGCAATATTACACACACATAGCTTCTGCTGATTTACAAAAAGAGAGGGCACTCTCTTTTTGGGCACACTGCGCACTGCTGGCTTAGTTAGACAGGCAATAGTTAGTACTCTGCTGATGCTTTTGCACTATGTAGATATTATTCAATAAACACTCTTTTTACTACTCAACCTTCAAGGATTCAGTCTGTTAATCCAAAATTCCACCACAGACTCTTCCATCGGATGATCAAGGAAGGTGCTTCCTTTGATCTGAAAGACTGCTTAATCAGCACTGCACATTACTGTTTATAGTCACCACTTAATTTATGTTATCTGTTTGTTAGTCTAGTCCCACCAGTTGACCTCAACAGCATTTACTAAAAGCATACGAAGCCTTCTTGACCAGGAGGAATAGTGTGCTACAGTAATTAGTTATCATACTCTTACAAGCACACCCTTGATGCCAGTTCTGGAAGACTAGTGGCTGGCTTCAGCCTCCAGCTTCAGCAGAACTGCAGAGCACCATTGCGGGTCTCCGCTCCTGACCAGCGGCCAGCTTCAGCCTCCAGCTTCAGCAGAACCACAGAGTACCATCGCGGGTCTCCGCTCCTGCCCACAGCGGCATCAAGCTCCCCAAACATCTGCATCCCGAGAGAGGAATTCGTGAGGGCACTCATTGAATCTCCCCTCTTGAGAGGACACCGACCACAAGGAGCAACATTTGCGCGGCCACGTCGGAAAACCCGATCAAAGACCCAGCTCTCCAACGCACATGAGGCTCGAGTCTACTGAACAGTAAGCCATTGGTTTATTCCAGAACTGGAGCCTAATGGGTGTTATTTGATAAGACATCACTAATACTTAGTATCTTATATTAGACGTGTGTTTAAAATTAGTCAAATACATACACATACATTACTCAACTCTACCTCATTATAAGTCAGGCTTACAGAAGGTTTCACCGCTCAGTCTGAAGTCCTCAAATGATGTTGTAATAATGAGTTTTGTGTGAAATTAATAAACCATCCTTTATGGATTTGACTAATCAGTTGTGTTTGTTAAATCATTTATTGAACTCTGAAAATCCGCTCAAGTTCCCACACTAAAGGGGAGACTCCATCATCTTTGAAAAATTAATGAGTGGGTCATTAATCCCAAAGTGGGAATATCCACCATATGGAGGTGAGTCCAATCACTCCACCTAAATTTCAATCAATTAATTCAGTTTCCCCACTTATGCTGTTGAATATTAATGTGTATGAAAATACCTATTGATATTCCACTACACACCGCTTCTCTTGCAGGTAGTTCTTTAAGAATGTGTCACTGGTGTTGATGTTAATTTCCCTGCAAGCACCCACAAAATTTGTTCCCCTGTCAGAGCATAGATGTTTTGCAAGTCCACAAACAGAGAAGAACCTTCTCAAGGCACTAATAATAGACAGATTCAAGCAGTTCCATGTGAACAGCACGAGTTGACATACATGCAAAAATAACTGCCCACCATTTATTTTCTGCACTAACGCCTCTTGTGTGACATGTGAATTGTCCACAGACCAAACACATCCACTCTGGCACTGGTGAATGGAAGCTCTGGATTGAGTCAATCTTCAGGTAATTCTGCCATCTTTCTAATATTCTAATCGACCTCTAAGTTTTCTACATACCACACACTTGTGAATGACACTGGAAACAAGACGTCTGCTTCCTATAATCCACAGTCCTGCTGCTCAAATGGCCCCTTCTGTAATATGTCGTCCCTGATGTGCAACTTGGTACATGATAATATCTTACAAGAAATGTAGAAAGGTGATGATTGTGTAGAAGGATAAGAGGATGTTTTTGTTCTCTTGGCAAATTTGCACATGCTTAATTACTTCAAACCCTAAGTAAACCATGCTTATCTATCACTGGGTTCAGCTTCTTGAGTGGGTTTTGTTTTGTTAGGGTATGCTTTTTCTCACTTCCCTTTGAATAGATCCAATGATGACGTTCAGCATGGTCATGCATGCTGAATGGTTCTCTGTAACTTTGGATCCCACATTACCTGAATCATGGTAAGATGCAACGTGCATTAGTCAGGCTATGGTGCATGTAAGAGTTCTCCATCTTGAAAATGTAATAAGAGATGAGAGCCCAAGCACACTTCTGAGCTTTTTGTAGTCAAGGCTGTAACATCAGGATGAAGCTCTACATCTGCCTCTGGTTCTATGAGAGGAAATGTAGCAATCTTAAGTGATTGCTCTACAGTGGGTTGAGGCAAGAATGGTGGACCTGTGAACCAGCATGTGTCTTGAAGGTGTGTTACATTTGTTGGTCTTGTGGCATGGTCTGCAGCATTGTTCTCTGTAGAGATGTACAACCACTGTTTAGACTGTGTAGATTTTCTTATGCGTGTCACACAATTCGATACATACACATAGAATCTTTTGGTAGTGTTGTGTATGTAACCCAGCACTATTCTGCTGTCTGTGAAGAACTCCCAGTCAGTGTCCATCTCCTCTCTGAGCAATTCATATAATTCCACAGACAGTACTGCTGCACACAACTCTAGTCGTGGAATTGTGTGTGCCGCTCTAGGTGCCAACTTGGATTTACCCATTAATAAATCCAACATGACAAGACCCTTCATGATCAATGGCTCTCAGGTATGCTACAGCTCCTATTGCTGTTTTAGAAGCATCTGAAAAGATACAAAGTTATCTCCTTACTGTTGATAACAAAGATAATGGGATGTAACATCTTTTAATTTGAAGATGTTCAAGTGCTTCTAGCTATTTCTTTCACAAATCCCATTCCACTTGTTTTTAAGAAAGAAGTGTGACATCCCATTCATGTTGTTCAAATGAAAGATCTCTCATGATTGCTTTACCTTGAATGCTCAGTGGTGCCACAAATCCTAATGGGTCATTCAGGCAGTTTACTGTAGACAAGATACCTCTTTGGTAAATGGCTTGTGATCATGAGAGACATGAAATGTGAAACTTCCAGATTCCAGCACACCCCCAAGCTTCGTTGATCTGGAAGAGCATCCATCCCATGACTCTAATCCTTCAAATTCTTAGCTCTGTCTTCTGCTGGGAAAGCTCGCATTACTTGTTCACTATTTGAAGCAACTTTGTTGTTATCTTGTTAATCTTGTCATCTTGTTAAGATGTTGATTGCCTTTTCTGGTGTTGCTGCTGATGCAAGTCCATCATCTACTACATAGAACTGTCTCTCCACCATCCATTTATCATCAGTCCCATGTTCTTCTTCACCTTCTTGTGCAGCTCTTCTCATGCAGTATATGGCTATAGCAGGTGATGGGCTGTTACCAATTATATTAACTTTCATTCTGTAGTCCATTACATTTCTACTCATGTCATTATCCTCATACCATAAGAACCTGAGAAAATCTGTGTTCTTCTTTGACTGCAAAACAATAGAACATTTGCTGCACATCTGCTATGAATGCTAAATGTTCTTTCCTAAAACGCAGAAGGACTCAACAGGGTGTTATTCAAATCTGGACCCTTAATAACTCAGTTATTAATAGGGATGGCTGGACAACCTGGAAACTTTCATTAAACTTGAAGGCATAAAGTTCTTTTCCTACTTTCTCATGTTTGGTCAAAAAGCACACAAGTTTGACAATAAAATATATATTTATTAAAGAAAATCAAATCAAAACATACACTAACTTTAATTCGCTAATAGTGTGACAAAGTTAACCATGGATCTATTAATTATGAAGATTATAACAGAACTAACCTACTCACGACTAATGTATGTATAGGAGTTGGAGTGACTTGGTTGAGTGGAATTTACCTTATTTGTAGCTTAAATGCTACAAGTCTGACCCTAAACTGATAGGTAGTTTCAGAAACCAAACCTGCCAGGCCAAAAAAACAGCTGCCTATACCTTCTTGTAGATTTCTTGGAGGTATCAGATGTTTCTCTGCTGATGAAGTTGGAGGAAGTACGCAGGTCAGCTGACGTAGGTGTGTTGCCAAGGGCAACCAGAAGCGTCGCAGTACAGGGAGGGCCTTGCTGAGGTGTATGCATTGCTTGCGTAGCTGGATCTTCAGGGTCTATTTGAGTCACCCCGTGTGGCTTTGTAGCTGTAATCTGGTGAGGCACAGGTCGTTTGCGGGTTGCCGAGGTGGCTTTTGTGGTTTGTTGCTGCTAGCGTGCTCATAAGGTTAGTCCGCTCACTCCCGTTTTTTGGTGTGTCTGTGGTAGATCTGTGTAATGACTCTGTGAAGTCAGCGGGTCTTTTCCAAACTTCTGGATGGAAGAGCAGAGTCGAAGAGAGAAAGTCCTGCTCAGCTCTTGTAGAAACGATGGAATTGTCGTAGAAGAGAAAGTGTCTGAGTGGCCAGGCACCAGCTTTTAAACTGCTTTTGGAGGCAGGGATTTGCTTCTGATTTGGCCAATGGCAATGCTAATCCCACCCAGGTGGGTGTAATTTATTCTAACCCCTTAGAATAATCTAGAAGTAATCCTACTTCTTCCAGATGGCATCCTTGTCCCGGGGTATTCACAGGAGAGGAAAGAAACATGGAAAGTTTAAATCAGACCAATTCTAAGTTTAAAAGAACACACCTTAGATTATTGCATGCATTACTATGCTATTACTAGGGATGTCCCGATCATGTTTTTTCTGTTCCCGATCCGATCCTAGTCATTAATTTTTTAGTGTCTCCCGATACCGAGTCTCAAACCGATACTTCTATTTTCTAGATAAGAACTAAATAATACTCTTCACACAGTGCACACATTACATTATAGTTAATAAAATTAATCAAATGTTTATATTTAACAATTGCAATGCTTTAGGGAAAAAACTGCCAGCTTCCAAACTATTGTTAAGTGTTTCCAAAAGCTCTAAAAGACACAGAAAACCTGTATTCTCTACCACAGCGATAGGCTGGTCATCCAAAGCAATGAATTCAGTGACCCTCTCTGTGATCTTCTTTCTTTGAAAACTTTCTGATAGTGTAGATTGCTTAGGTACAGCCTTTAACTGAGCTGTCTGAACAAACTCACTGTATTCTGTTAAATGTTTATTTTTTAAATAATGTTTATTTTTTGTTTATTTGTAGTATTAAAATTAATAGGCAGTGCAGTACTCTGCCGCACTGAAGGGGGGAGTACGTGAGCCAACGGGTGCTTGTTGCTGCTGTGCTTTTACAGAGGCGAGTGAGAATGAAGAGCACGGAGGGTTGTAACATTTTTTCTTATCTTTACATACCTTTAATACGTACCTTACATGTGAGAGAGAGAGAGTGTGTGTGTGTGTGTGTGTGTGTGTGTGTGTGTGTGTGTGTGTGTGTGTGTGTGTGTGTGCGCATGTGTGCGTGTGTGTGTGTGTGTGTGTGTGTGTGTGTGTGTGTGTGTGTGTGTGTGTGTGTGTGAAGAACGCTGATTAGATATGAAATAACCAGTAGCCAATTGAATAAGCTCCCTTTTGGGTTTATATATTTGTAAATCCGACTCTAAAGGAGTCAGTGCCTCACCAACCATGAACCTCACCGCACGTCACTGTATTAAATGCAGATCTGCTACTACTACCCCGTGAAACACTCATATTGCAGACATTACACCTCGCTGTTGGACTCGTATCGCTTTCTAATTCGAAGTAATTCCACACAGCAGACATTATAAACACGTTCTGATACAACCTCTGCTCTCGTTTTATGACTCCTTTGTTTACGACAAAGATCGGGCTTAGGTTTGTGTTCAGAAAAGCCGATACAATCAGTTAAAAAATGCCGTGATCGGCCTGATTCCGATCTTTAAGATCGGATCGGGACATCCATAGCTATTACATTAAAACAAAGTTAAGTTTTGGGTTACATCAACCCTAAGTTAAAAAGGAACGCACTTCTAGATTATTGCATTGTAGTGGAATATCAACGGGTATTTTCATACACATTAATATTCAACAGGATAATTTGGGGAAACTGCATTCATTAATTAGAATTTATGTGGAGTGACTGGGCTTATCCCAATATAGAGGATGTTCCCAATTTGGGATGTCCTCACTAGTAAATTTATGTATTCCCCTGTTCTGTGTGAGAACTTGAGCGGATTTTCAGAGTTCAATAAATGAGTTTGCAACACAACCGGATAGTCAAGTTTATAAAGGGTGGTTTATTATTTTCACACAAAACTCATCATTACTACATCATTTGAGGACTTCAGACCAAGCAGTGAAGCCTTTTGTAAGCCTGATTTATAATGAAGTAGAGTTGAGTAATGTATGTTTATGTATATGACTAACTATCAACACACGTCTAATATAAGGTACTAAGTATTAGTGATGTATTATCAAATAACACCCTTTTGGCTCCAGTTCTCGAATAAACCAATGGCTTACTGTTCAGCAGACTCGAGCCTCGTGTGCGTTGGGGAGCTGGGTCTTCGAAGGCTCCTTGACTGGCTTTCTGACGTGGCAGCACAGAGGTTGCTCCTGGTTGTCTGTGTCCTCTTAAGAGGGGAGATTCAATGAGTGCCCTCACGAATTCCGCTCTTGGGATGCAGATGTTTGGGGAGCCTGATGCCGCTGTGGGCAGGAGCGGCGACCTGCGATGGTGCTCTGCGGTTCTGCCGAGCTAGGGCCTGGACTGGCTGCTGGTCAGGAGTGGAGACCCGCGATCATGCTCTGTGGTTCTGCTGAAGTCGACCGCTGGTCTTCCAGAACTGGCGTCACGGGTGTACTCGAAAGGGGATGATAACTAATTACTGTAGAATGCTATTCCTCCTGGTCAGGAAGGCTTCAAACACTTTTAGTAAATGCTGCTGAGGTCAACTGGTGGGACTAGACTAACAAACAGGTAACATAAATGAAATAGTGACCAAAAACACTCAGTGATGCACAGTGCTGATTAAGCAGTCTTTCAAATCAAAGGAAGCGCCTTCCTTGATCATCAGACGGAAAAATCTTAGTGGTTTTCAGTGTTCAGTCTGTTGAACATGGTTCCAGAAGTTACCAAGTGTCTCTGATGGTCCAGTTCTTAAAGGTGGTTCCTGCGCACTGAGCCGAGGTGCTGTGGTCATCAGCTTGGGCAGCTTCTGCAGATATGAGGGGGTGTGACGCCAGGCCCAGCATCTCTGGGTGAAATCACATAGTTCAGTCCCTCCATACAGCATTTTAGATGTAACCATTGTACGGTCCTTCTGAGAACTTCTGCTTCCTAGAATGGAATGTGTGAAAGGTTTTATGTTGGGCCATCTGTTTGGTAGCTCATGCCCCCTTATCTGAGTTTGATGACCCAGGTGTTGTTTTTTTTTTGTTCTTAGGGGAACCCGACCTTTGCTCTGTGCTCGTGGCTAAGTTGTTTGTCTCTTGTGTTTGAATTTTTTTCCTGTTGCTTATATCTAATACTATCACCGTTTGG
>BRDA01043156.1:0-10405 GCA_036984385.1 Crenuchus spilurus
GTCGAATGCCTTTGTGAAATCAATAAAACAGAAATACAGTTCCTGGTTCCTTTCTCTTGCTTTCTCCAAGATGATCCGGAGGTTTGTGTTCTGATGCTTCAACTTCCTCCAGAATAATTGAATATTCTTTCAATAAAGTTCAGTCCATCCATCCATCCATCCATCCACTTATTTAGGCATCAGTCTGCCATAAGTAACAGCTAAGCACTGCTCAAAGAAGCCTGGAAATAAGTAACGACTAAGTCGGTTATTACAGGAGCTGTTAATGGACCTGTTGACCAGAACCAGCCTCAACACACCATAAACACTGATGTAGGCACAAACACAAACTGTTTCAGAAAAGGAAACAATACAGTCACTCAAAAATGAAAAGACAATAAATAAATGTTAAAGTTCAACTATAACTGACAATAATTTAGAATTTGTCACCAGTAAATTCCTGTTTTTTTCCTGGTCCCATTTTTTAAATTTTTTGATCAATGTTTACAAATGTTTAGAGAAATCAAATACATACAGACTCCAGACACTCTGACTGAACATTGAACACTACATGTTTTTACTTTATCTTATGTGGTTTTATACATATATACAAATTGTGCTCAAATTTTAAATACAATTAATTTCCCTTTTAAAACGAAAGAGGTGATTTCAAAGAAAAGCTTTAAGAGGCCTATGAGTTTTACATTTATTTGCATTTATGTGAATATTCATTTAAAGAATGTGCATTGATGTAAACATTTGGAAATGTCTCAGAATAACCAAGACATTGTATAATTTTCTAAACTTCTCATAAGCCATCATTTTAAACTGCACATGCACTGCAATAAATTATTAAATAAAAATTTAATAATGAAGAATGAAGAATGTACAATTA
The DNA here is from genome assembly GCA_036984385.1 of Crenuchus spilurus. NCBI lineage: Eukaryota > Metazoa > Chordata > Actinopteri > Characiformes > Crenuchidae > Crenuchus > Crenuchus spilurus. The sequence continues at coordinate 875 of BRDA01043156.1, forward strand.
TGTATATATATTAGGGATGTCCCGATCACGTTTTTTCTGTTCCCGATCCGATCCGAGTCATTAATTTTTTAATGTCTCCCGATACCGAGTCTCAAACCAATACTTCTATTTTCTAGATAAGAACTAGATAATACTCTTCACACAGTGCACACATTACATTATAGTTAATCAAATTAATCCAATGTTTATATTTAACAACTGCAATGCTTTAGGGAAAAAAACTTCCAGCTTCCAAACTATTGTTAAGTGTTTTTTTATTTTTACAAAATAAAAGTAAACAAACTTGGTGCAACATTATAATAGTAAAACTAGAACACTTGAAATAAGTTCCACTTAGAACTTTACATTCAGTCACAACACAACTAAAGAACAAAAGAACACAATTCTGATGCAGTAAAAATGATCTGATCTAAAAATGAACAGAAATCTATATTTTTAAAAAATTCTCTCAAATGTGGTGTAGCAGCTTAAATATAAAAAAAAAAACAAAGAAGTTACTTAACAGTAGAACTTGAATACCAAAATAAAATTGCTGGAAACTATTTTTTAAGGAAAGCCAGTTCTTAAAGTGCTTTAATTTGAGCTTCTACAGTTGTTCTTTCTCTTAATGTTTCTATACTCTTACTCTCACTTCAAAATGAAGTGAAGATTATTTTTGGGAAAAATCAGCATCTCTGCATTATTAGTGGACAGCTGGTTCCTCTTCTCATCAACAATGTTTGAGACTCCACTAAAGAGTTAGCTAGTGTGTCTGTGATGCTGCGCTGAGAAAGCAGCCCCTCGTGTACAACCAGCTGAAGCGTATGCGCGATGCAGCCCACATTTTGTACCCCTAGATCATCCATTGCTTTTTTCATATTTTTTGCATTGTCGCACAAAATAACATGAACCCGTTGCTTATCTATCTCCCAAGTGTTCAACATCTCCTCGATTGCTTGTTTTACATGTTCCACTGTATGAGATCCGCAGAACTGATGAGCATGCAATACCACACGCTTTAAGTCGAAAGTGGAGTCAATCCAGTGTGCAGTGAGGCTAAGGAATGAAATCAGCAAAACATCACAGCTCCAAATGTCTGTGGTAAAGCCAATAGCAGTCACATCTGATAAAAGACCTCGCAGGTGGTCGCTAACCTTTTTGTAAAGCTCCGGCAGGGCCTTTACTGAAATGTAGTGTCGCGACGGCAGATCAAAAGCTCTAAAAGATCGGGCTTAGGTTTGTGTTCAGAAAAGCCAATACCGATCAGTTAAACAATGCCGTGATCTGCCCGATTCCGATCTTTGAGATCGGATCGGGACATCCCTAATATATATATATTGCTCTTCACTCAATTTTATTTGTCATTCCTTTACATACAGTACAGTACACAATGAAACAAAACACCATTCCTCCAGGACAAGGTACAACACAGGACATAAGACATTTATATACAATAAATGTATAGTAATGCAGGGCCTGTACTAAAGTGCACACCCACTGTCTAACTTGAGCAAAGGTGTCAAAAGTATTCACATTCATTACTCAGGTAGAAGTATAGATACTAGGGTTTAAAAAGACTTTTATAGAAGCTGAAGTATCAGCTTAAGCTTTTTACTCAAGTAAAAGTACAAAAGTACTGGTTTCAAAACTACTTAAAGTATAAAAGTAATGTAAGGAAAAGAAATGCCAAAACATAGGCTGTGCCACAGGGGCATATAGTGCACTACCTCACCCCACCCCCAAAATAAATTTTTTCTAAAAGCCGTAATGACTATAATGTTATATTAAAATGGTAATGTTGACATTTTTTGGGATGTACTGGCTGCCTGTTTCAGCTGCATATATGCCCCTTAAAATGAAAACATTTTAGTTATTTAAAATATATTAGCGACCATATATGTGTAGTACTGAGCTTACTGGAGAGTGACGAGACATGTGACATGCAGGTGCAATGAATCAGAATGGTATATGTTTATACTTATCATCCAACCAATCACATTCACTCTTTCTGGATGGCACAGTTTATCTAGATAGGATGTTTTTTGAATGATGACAAACTGAAATGAAAAAAGTAGAAATAACGAGGCTGTTTTTAAAATATGAGTAGAAAGAACCGATAATTACATGAAAAAGTAAGTAAGTAGAAGTAAAAAGTCGTCCGAAAATAATTACTCCAGTAAAGTATAGATAACCAAAATTTCTACTTAATTATAGTAACGAAGTATTTGTACTTTGTTACTTGACACCTCTGAACTTGAGACACTAGAATTACAGGTCAAGACAAGTGTAAACATGTTAAGTATATAGTACTGGGTGTATATAGTACAGTACAGTATAACGTGCAATATTCCAAGCTTACATTGTTTGTGTATTGTGCAGAGTACAAAAGTGTGCAAATGTGCAGATATTCAATGAGTGAGACAGTGTACATGAATTTGCAGTGTTGTGTTAAGGAGCCTTAACAGCCTGTGGAAACTGTTTGACAGTCTAGCGCTGTGGGTCTGGATGCTGAGGTAGAAGGTAGTAGAGTGAAGACACCGTATGATGGATAAGATTTGTCTTTCATTAATAAAGTCGTCTGTCTGTCTGTATGTCTCTTTCTATCCATCACTGTAATCTGTGATAAACAGTGACATCGTGTGGCCGCGCGGTTGCACTGCAGCCAGCTGTAGGCGGAGTTTGGCGCGCAGAGGAAGTTGCGTAGTCCGGTTTGCATCAAAAGTAGACCGAAAGCGCGCGCAGAAAACACATATTTGGAGCCTCGTGTGCTGGTAGGATCACCAGCAGTACCTGTGATACAACTTAGTGTTGTTACGTTTGCTGAAAAGATATATTGGTATTCTTAGCATTCGCGAGCTTTTGTTGTTTCGCTCCTCCTAAAATAAAAGCACAATGTTCGAGGCACGACTTGTCCAGGGCTCCATCCTGAAAAAGGTTCTGGAGGCTCTGAAAGACCTGATCACCGAGGCCTGCTGGGACGTGAGCTCGTCTGGGATCTCTCTGCAGAGTATGGACTCTTCTCATGTGTCTCTTGTGCAGCTCACTCTGCGCAGCGACGGCTTCGACTCTTACCGCTGTGACAGAAACCTCGCCATGGGGGTGAACCTCAGCAGGTACCCAGTCACACTAAATACACACAGACTTAGTTATACTACATGTCACCAGCCACTTGAGCGCCTTTATCTTATTCTAATCTATTTTATAAAGCCCGCCTACCTCAAAACCAGTCTGTATAAGTTAATAACATTTGCTAAGCTGATGTAGTTTTAGACTTTTATTTTGCTGACATTTGTAAAAAACCGGATAACATTATACACCGTTTATATTTGAATGACCCGTTTACTTTAAAAAAAAAAAAACCTCTACACTGTATTTATTTCATTACTGGTGTAGGTAAAATTTGTTTGATTTAGTACATTTTGTTTGATCACTGTTTGTAAATTTATTCGATTTAGTTTTACAGACTTTTATTTTGCGGACTTTTAACTGTTGGCCAACCGGACACCATTAGGCGCCCTTTACATTAATATAATGCTCAAATATGTCTTAAGTAAGTGTTAACTATGACATATATTCTTCTTATTAGTAAAATGTTATTAAATGTAGTTCCATTTATTTTTTTCTATGTTTTAGCGCGAACATGTTGGGACATGCCCAGCCTACGTTACCCGCCTTCATGACAAAACGGCCTCAATATTTAATACGATTAAAATTGAGCGCGTAGTATGAAACAAGTGTCACTAAATTAAGTGTATTTAACAGGGATCCGTTTAAAGCAAAGTAAATTTAAAGACTGACGTTTTGTTCTCGGTCTGACGTCATTTACGCGCGCAGTTCGCCGTTTGGCGGGAAAGACACCGGCTTGTTTAGTAATAGCTCAATAAAAAAATTAAAAAATAAAATGGCTTTTAATAAATATTCAATAAACAAAATAATCCACAACCTTTTTTTTTTTTAAAGTGGTCTATGATGTTAGTCAATATTATTTTCTCAGTGGAGTAATACAGTACAAAATACTTTCTAGAAAGCCAAGATTTTTATGCAGTAATTCCACTAACTGGACATTTAATTTCCTCTGTAGTTAAGCTTATTCTTTCACTTTATTAAAGCTTGACCTAGCTCAGTCACAAAAGCAGCCTATAAAGTATTAAATGAGTAGAAGAATTGAGGGCTAAGATTCAATTCTGCTCTACTCTATAGATGTATCATCTAAATGTTTTTTATTATTATTATTAATCAGATTTTGTTTAGCGCACAGCTTATCGGCTTTAGTGTACTTTGTCATGTGGACACTAAATTGATTTTAAGGTGTAGTTTTAGAAGTAGAATGTTCTATGGGCAATCTTCATAAATACCTGTTTCCCATGATCCACTAGACCTGCTGACATCTAGTTAAGAAAGATTACTGTTGATTGAAATTACACATTGTACAATCTTAGCTTTTCTGTGCAGTCATATTTACACTACATGGTTTTAAAAAGTATGTTGAATTTTGTGTGTGAACATTAACTCCTCCCTGCTGGATGATGTTTTCATGGGCTGTTTATTTTTTACAGTATGTCAAAAATCCTGAAATGTGCTGGGAATGAGGACATTATTACTCTGCGGGCGGAGGACAATGCAGATTCTCTGGCTTTGGTGTTTGAGACGCTCAGTGAGTAATTTATATTTTATGGGTTTAAATGATGAACAGTGAGTTTTTGTATTAAGTAATCATGGCCCGTTGCTTTAAAAAAGGCACTTTGGATCATATAATTGTAGTTTGTGAGCTTTAACATTGTTCTCTAATGCCAGATCAGGAGAAAGTCTCCGACTATGAAATGAAGTTGATGGACTTGGATGTGGAGCAGCTTGGAATTCCAGTAAGTTTTGATATAAAACACATTTGGGTGGTGGTGTGCTGCCTCTCTTAAGTAAAATTTAATTTGTAACTTATTCATTTCCTGTTTAACCTCTAGGAACAGGAGTATAGCTGTGTGGTGAAAATGCCCTCAGGTGAATTTGCCCGCATCTGCAGAGACCTCTCTCAGATCGGAGATGCTGTCATGATTTCCTGCGCCAAAGACGGAGTGAAATTCTCTGCCAGCGGTGAACTGGGTACAGGCAACATCAAACTGTCCCAGACGAGCAATGTGGACAAGGAGGATGAGGCTGTAAGTTTTAGGGGTTTTTTGTTTTTGTTTTTTTAGGGGGGGGGGGCGACGGGACAGAATGCTAGATTTGCTCCATTTTAAATTTTATAATGTATTGTGGCCCCTTAGGTCCTAAAATCATCTTGTTTACACATCTAAATACTAGAATTAAAATATTATGTATTAACATAATTCAGAGTAGGCCACCATTCTTAAAAAAAAAATCTTTACAGTGCTGCTGTGGTCAGTAACTGACCCCTGATGATAGGAGAGAAAACTGCAGTTCAGTGTGGTGGAGAGTGTACTATTTGTTTTAACTACTGAATTTGGATGTAAACATGTCCAGCCTTCCTGGTTATTATATGTAATGCAGAGCTTTTTCTAAAATGCCAATATGTAGTACTTCTTAGTAATTGTTTAATTACATACATTAGCATCTTGAGCTAACATGCCCCATTAATCTTCTAGTGATATTGACTTGTAATTTTATTTATTTTTTTCTCAGGTGACTATTGAGATGAACGAGCCAGTCCAGTTGATTTTTGCTCTGAACTACCTGAACTTCTTCACCAAGGCCACACCACTGTCCAAGACAGTCACACTCAGCATGTCTGCAGACATTCCTCTTGGTAAGAAACATGGCAGGTTGATGTATAATCAAGAACACATCCTTATTCACAAACCTGACTTCAGTCGTTTGACTTGTTCACCAGGTTATTGATAGGTTTAAATTTAAAGCCTGTCATATTTAAACAAACATTTTAAATGAGATTTAAATAATCTCTTTTAATGAGATGAAATATTTAATTTTATGTAATTACATAAAATGTATCCTTTATTGAGTAGTTTGAGGTGCCTTTCCAGTGTGTTCCAAGTTTATTCCAAATAATTGATTACTGGAGGGGAAAATAAGAAAATTGCAAAAACAGCACTAATCAAATCACCTTAAACGCAAATGGTTTTGACTTTCGGGGGAAAAGTACTAGTATATCTTCAAGAAATTAGAATGTGGTAAGTTTCACAATAAAATTTAAAAAGTTAGTGTTTTTATATTCGTTACACACTTCAGGCCCTTTTGTCGTAATGTTGATACTGTCTGAATATTAATTTATTCAAACTCCAAATTAAATTCTAGTAATTTGAGGTTCTGCATTTTCACGAGTAACAAACTAAGCTCATCATTTAAAACGGGTTTGAAATGTCATTTTATTCTTTCACAGTATTCTAGTTGCAGTAGCAGAAAAATGTGAAATTGCAGTTTTTGCTGTGCTGATGCTTATTTTTTTGATTTACTGTTAGTGGTGGAGTACAAGATTGCAGATATGGGTCACATCAAATACTACCTGGCCCCGAAGATTGACGAGGAGTCGTCTTAGATCTGCAGAGGAACTGACAGAAGTTTTACTCTGCGCTGGTCCACACATGGAAGGAGTCGACATGATGGACTGTTTAAACCACGAGAAAGTCTTGGGACAGATAACCCAGCCTGTCTGCTTATTAACTTCAGGTTCAGGTTACTTGACCAGGTGCAGTAATGAGGTGGAGGTGTGCTCAGGTGCAGTCTTGTAGTTCCAGTCTGTTTGTCTGTCAGGTTCTTTTTCCGTTTGTCTTTTTATTCCCCTCTGCCTCTCAGCACTCGGTTTGTTCCACTCATTCCAATATGTAGATAATTGTTTCTGTAAATATGCTAAATTGGACTTTCATTCTATTGCCCTCGAATAAAAACTTTGTAATGGTCCTGCTGCTGTAGAGATTTATTTTTGTGTGCATCTTATTTAACAAGTTAAAAGCATTATGTAAGTCTGATTCTGACTTATTTAAAGAAATCTAAATTTGATTTAGTTAAAGCTATAAAAGAACTTTTTCTATTGTTTAGTGACACATTTGCTGCAGTAACACCAAGATTTCTTTTTGGTGTTTTAAAGCTCATCACATCTTCAGGTTTAGAGTGTATGATGGCTAATGAATAGGTTGAGATACAAGCAAAAAGAAAGATGTTTTAAGGATTAGGAAAGAATTGATGAACTTAAATGTAATATCTGCTTTTGGTCACCAGATGGAGTTAAATGATCATATAGTAAAAGTATGCATTGCTAAACAGATGTGCTTTTAGTAGACTTCATAATATTCATAAAGGAAAAGTTATTTATAAAGAAACTAATTTTAAATCCACCTTTGCTTCATTCAAGATTTATTTCTCGCATACATTTGTAACGGGTACAAATATATAGGGAAATGACAAGTGACTTATAAAGACTATTTGAAATTTAAGTTATCTTATAAATGCTAACGAACATAAAGAGTGAATCCAGTGTAAATCCTGGGAAATGCTTGAATTGTAACGTTCTGTTTTCCAGGCCTGGAAAGTGTTTGAAATTCTAGCTGCATTTACTTTACAATAAATAGCTATCTGACTAAAGTTCGCTTAAAGCAAAAATTGCAGAGCGTAAAATAAAAAAGGCTTCGCTCGCTCCTCCACGTATGTGTGACAAATTCTGGTTCTTTCTCGTAATCCAAGAGCAGTTGGAACCGGCTCTTTTTGCCCCCAGATGCAACATAGTTTTGCCACTACTGTTTTTTTTGTTTAGTTTTTGTTTTTATACGGCTAAATTAAGATTTTAATAACTTTATTATTCTATAGCATTATAAGGAAAGCGAGTGAAATAAAGAAAAGTGGCTCTTTGAAGAGGAGCCAACTCCCAACTGATTCAGGGAGTTTGTCTTACAGCAGAACTCTGTACACAACCTTGGGGGGCACCGGTACTGAGGAATATGGAGCTGTATGTGAAGTTTCCAATATTTACCCAAGGGTCATATAGCTTAAGGCTAATTAAATTCAAGACTCTTTTTAATGCCACTTAAATTGAAATTTAAGACCAACTTCACAATAACCCACCACATCAATTACATGTGGTTAGTGACCGTTTTACGTAAATGTTTTTGAATATAAAATATGACCTGGGGATTAGGGGGGGTTGTAAGCATCCTACTTTATATAAATTGACCTTTCAAGAAAAAGTAAAGAAAGAAGGGGTCAGAAATGTTATTTATTGAATTGGTTTTGTTCCCTGACCGCAGTCAAATAACCGGTGCAAGGCTCTAGGTACATGTACAGCCTAGTGTTAAAATCATTATAAACAAATGACTTCACTATGTCCTAAATTAAGCCTTACAGTGTGTGTGGAATACATGTCTATATTACCAAGTTGAACTTGCATTAAGTTCAATCATATGAGAAGTTATTTGGTAATTGTATCATTATAAGAAAGATGTAATTTTTTTGTATTAAAATCTATAAACAAATGACTGCACTATGTCCCACATTAAGCCTTGTAGCATGTGTGGAATATATGTGTATTTAAGTTGGTTTCACATTATTTTTAATAACATGAGCGTTAAATTGATTACTTTTATAATTGTACATAAAACAAAGGTTAGAATTACACGAGACAGTATATGAATATGTAAAAACACATGTTAAGTCACAATCATGAAAATGGCTAAAATTAATAATGCTAGCCACATGGATGTTTGTAATGCTTCTCATTTCATCTGGTGATTGTGCCACGGTCACTAACACTGCAGCGTGTAGCTGGTAATTGTGAGACGGTCCCTAATACTGCAGTGTGTTGTCAGAGCGAACACAAGGCTAAGGTCCTGAGTCACTTGTCATAAGTTAACTTTAGTAAATGTTGTGGTTGTAGTTTGTTGTCTTCTTCTATTTCAGACTAGGAGAGTTTTGGTAAGCTAGCTAACATTTATATGAACTATTTAGATAAACTCTTTGTTCACGAGTGAGGGTAAGAGGCAGCGGGAGATCAACAGACGGATCGGTTCAGTAGCCACAGTGATGAGTCTGTCTTGGTGAAGAGAGAGTTGAGTCAGAAGGCAAAGCTCTCTGTTTACCGGTCGATTTATGTTCCAACCCTCAACTGGTCATGAGTTTTGCGTAATGACCGAAAGAATGAGATTGCAAATACAAGCGGCTGAAATGAGCTTTCTTTGTAAGGTGTCTGGGCTGTCCTTTAGAGAGGGGGAAGAGTTTGGACATCCGGGAAGGGCTCGGAGTAGAGCCGCTGCTCCTCCACGTCGAGAGGAGCCAGTTGAGGTGGTTCGGGCACCTGGTAAGGATGCCTCCTGGGTGAGGTGCTCCAGGCATGTCAAGCTGGGAGGAGACCCCGAGGAAGACCTAGGACACCTTGGAGAGATTATATCCCTCAACTGGCCTGGGAACGCCTTGGAATCCTCCCATATGAGCTGGAAGAAGTGGCTGGGGAGAGGGACGTCTGGTCTTCTTTGCTTGGGTTGTTACCCCCCAATATATATATATATATATATATATATATATATTTATATATATAAATGAATAAAAGGACTCCATGGTTAGAAGTGCTTTCAGTGGTGCAGTAATGTGTCAGTG
>BRDA01043157.1:0-10064 GCA_036984385.1 Crenuchus spilurus
CATATTGCAAGTGTGAACCCCCTGTCCAAGTCCCACCTCATTTCTGTCCTCATGATTTTTTGTTTATGCTTCCCCATGTGCCGTCCTGTCACCATGAGCTCTGTTTGTTTACATTTTCCACGTGTCTTGTTCATGTCATGTCTCCACCCCCAGTTACATATAGCCCTGTCGTTTCATTACGTCATCATTGTTTGCTAATTAGCTCCATTTTCAACATCTTTGTGAGTCACTGTATGATACCAAGTGTTCATCTCCACAGTCGAGTGCTTGTCTCAGCTCAGCCACAGTGTTTTCTTCTTTTAGCCACAGTTATTGTGTTTCAGTTTTTGACAATAAAGCCACATACTGTATGTTGGAACTCTGCTGTATCCTGTCTCCTCCAGCATCCTCCATACTGATCACAAGCTTTTCTGTTTCAGTGTTGATACGGTTTGAATAGTAATTTACTCATTACTTGATTCTTGGATTTTCGTGTAATTTTGCATGTAATGAATATAAAATATATAAATGTACCTTTTTTAAAATTTTATTATGAAAAACAAATACATTTTTTTGCTGTGGCATTATAAGCTGTAGCACAGTCACAAGTCTAGAATGATCCTCTTATGGAAATAAATGCAAATCTATACAACTTGCAGAAAAACACAACATTTACAATCAGCCAATGGTTTATTTTATGATCCATGTTCTGGTTCCTCATGCTTTGACAAATACCACTGAAATGTACAATAAGTAAACACTTACAGTAGGATACAGAATTGCAGCACAGGCTCTCGATGTGTGTATTTTACATTGCTCAGGTGTTTCTCACAGTCCTTTGAGACCCACTGTTCTATTGTAAATAACGAGGAAATTCCTCTTCCCCAGAATGTAGAAGTGCTTTCAGAAGCCGTATGAGCAAGTCAACCAAACTGATGTGTCTCAGCTTGTTACAACATTTGCGCTAAATGGAAGAAAAAGGGGAAAATGGGGCTTTCTTCCTGTGTATATTCAGAGTAAATGCAGCATGTCAAAGTGGGGATTTATTACCACCCTGGAGAAAAGACGATCTTCTCTCAAAGACGAAAACGCTGGAGTCCAAGCTAGATGGCCCTGTCAGGCCATGCTTTTCATTACCACTAATTACTTCTTCACTCGTCCAAGTTCTCCTTGTCTGAGAAATGCCACTGAAGGATGATCACAAACAGCAGACAATGCCAAATATCAGTCAAAACTTGATGTGCCCTGTGCTGTCCGTCCATCTCCACAATGGTCTTTGAGAGGCGACAAAAGCTAAAGAGCGACATAGGAGTTCCTGGTTGCCAAGTGCAAACCACACAATTCCCTGCCAAGTATTAGAAAGTGGACAAGAAAATCCTTCCAGCAGAAAAGTGTCAACAAAAACTCCACACAAAGGCCACATTCATCAATACACAAAGACACAGAGCTGGACGGAAGCAGCTAAAGAGAGCATATTATGTCCATCCCATGCAAAAGAGTAAAAGTGAAAGAGGTGTTTTAAGCCGACCTGGACTTGGTCTCTCACATAAAGAAATCACGCAACCGTAACTCTGGGAAAAATACAGTGACACTCACTCTTAATCTGTCTCAGGGACAGTCATTTTATCCTCAAAGGCAAACCTGCTGAATTAAAGTAGCTTTAAGTGACTGTATTAATGGCTTTTGTACCGCATTATCTTCTGTTGACAGACTCTTTGTGAAAGGGGTTCTGCATCAGCGAGTCAGTTATGTCCTGAAAGCAAAGCCTTCCTGACAATGCTATTCATGGGACTGCTGCTCCACAAAGCATCCTGAACACCCAGAACTCAAATTACATCAGCACTTTAGATCAGGTAAGGTTGTGGCATTTGCTAATCTATAATTTTCTTTAAGTCAAGTCATGCACGATTATCACCAGTTGGCACAATGAGATCTTCTATCTGATGGAGAATGCAGAAACCTGATGTGCACACTCCTTTGTACTGTCATTTACTGCACTCTATGAACAGCTTAACCTTCCTCTGTAATATGTAACTGTAGGCAAGTGCTATCCCCGCCTCTCCTGTGAAAGGCATTGAAGGCTTATAGGATTTTACAGATTACTTAATGAAAGAGTATCTTGTGTCTATTCCAAAATGGCACTGAAAAACAAAGTTGTGTATGGGATTTGAATTTATTTTTTACACTTGTCCTTGATTGAACTCCTGAGGGAAGCTGGTGCATTTGTTCAGGAATTGAATAGATCATAGGCAAAGCTAACACAAAAAACACTTACATCAATCTTCTAGCACAACATCTTGTTTTCTTTCCTTTAAAAGACCAAACAGGTTCAAATTCAAAGTTCAAAATCAACAAAAAACATCTACAAATCTAGCAAAACCCTCCAGCTGTATGGTTTTATACATCCATTGTATACTTGACACTTCCATCCTGTGACTTGGCTGGCTTTCACTAACATTTAAAAATTTTGCACAATTGTCAATCCAATATCATTGATACTGCCATTAAAAAGCAGTGTAAATACTGGCAATAGAAAATACTGTTATTATATAAGCAACTCTGACACACTTATTCTGCTGCTACACAAACTGTATCTAAAACAATAGTGGTCAACTGATGCGTGTTTTTAGAGATACACTGCATTTTCCACATCCAAAATTATTCAGCTGAAAATGGTGGGGGGGAGTGTAATACTGAATTAACCAAATAATTTATACTAAACAATGTTTTTAGTGACACTGTTACCTTTTTGGAACAAAGTCCCACCTTTCAGAATTGTGCTTTTCCTCACCAACAAAACACAGATTCATCAGCACAGTTACAATTTGGTGGTGAAATGGAAGAAGACAACAAACTACAAGCACAACCTTTACTAAACTACACTTATGATGAACCAGAATACAGCCGCTTAGCTTTGTGTTTGTGCTCTGCTGCAGTGTTAGGGAGCGTCTCACAATTAGCAGAAGGAATGTGAAGTGTTTCAGTGTCTGTAGCCAATGACACTCACATTAAACACACAAAACATCCATGTGATGTTACATCATTCATTTTAGACATTTTCATCATTTTATTAAATATTAGTAATAATGTAATATACATGCATCTTCATACATATTCATATATTATTGTCTTTGTTTTATATACAAACATAAAAGAATAATCAATTAAACTTGTTATTAAACCTAATGATCCATCCATCCATTATCACACCTGCTTATTCCTTATCAGGGTCGCGGTTAGTCCACTACCCCCTCATTGGGCAGGGCATTACACTATTCAACTAAGCCCAAAACAGGGCGCCAGTCCATTGCTGGGTGCACATACATTCACATACATACACACACACAGACGTATGGTTAATTTAGAGTATCCAATTCACCTGATCTCCATGTTTTTGGACTGTGGGAGGAAACCGGAGAAACATGCTAATCAAAAAGCCACCATGCTGACCTAAACCTAATGATGTCAAACTTTATTAAAATACAGACATTCATTCCTGACTACAAGACTAATTTTGGGAAATTGTTTAGTTACTAATTTTATAATCATTTATAAAAATGAAGAACCATGTTCGGCCAAATGTTTCACTTTCTGTAGTTTTGGTTTCTGGTTTTCATTTCGGTGCCTCCATAATTGTTTAAGAGCCAGTGCTGATGCCAGTATTTAGAGTGCAGGGCAGCCAATAACCAATATGCAGATATCATGTTGTGCATCTCACAATACATAAAAACAAAATAAAGAAATAAATATTCATTGCAATGTGATCTACCACAAGTTGACAAGCAGTGGTAAACGGCTGAGAGCAAAATCTGGAATTCCATTATTTCAAGGAGAGGCAATAGTTGTGGGTGATAATCCAGATAAAATTATTTCAAAGTGATACAAAAAATAATATTAAAATGGCACTGTTATTTATAGAGAGAGGGTAGTTAATTTAAAGCCTCTAAGATAAAGCAGACAAAAAACAACTGTTTTCACTTTGGCTAACATTACCAAATCAAATTAGAACATTTCTTTTTGAAGTTTTTAGATCAGAACCACGGGGCTTGTGAAGGGCCAGTTAGCTGTATACCAAACATGATAGCTGTACTGTATTCTGGGTGTTCAGGTACAAATAACAGAAAGATCTCAAATATGTACAATAGCAACAAATACTCTCAGTTCAGCTTAGCAAGAACTACCTGGATCAGGTATGTTGGCGGAGGATGAACAATAAAATGTGAAGGGCCAGTGAAGGAATACATTCAGTGGCAATGTCAATCAAAGGTACCTCTATTAACAAAACATTTAGAAAACTATTGGCTTATCACCTTTTATTATTGTTGTTGTTGTTGTTGTTGTTGTTGTGGTTGTTGTTGTTATTAATATAAAAACTCCACATAGTGCTGGGCAATAAAACGATATTGATTTTTTTCACAATAAGTTTTCCCTCGATGACGATGATAAGCCGGGACAATAGAACTGGATAAGCATTAACGTTCGTTTCCATTTCACGTCTAAGCAGCTTGACAGTGAGGTCAGAAGTCTAATACTGCTGCTTGTTAGCTCCTCCTCACCAGCACCGCCAAAATGCATTGTTGTGTTTAAGACAAGCTGTGATTGGGGGAGAGCGTAGTGGGGCCGGGCTAGAGAGCCCGAGGTCACTGTGTGTTTGTGTGAGAAGGAGAAGGAGGGGGGCTCGCTGTGTGTGTGTCTGTGTGTGTCAGCCCAAGTGCTAGCTTTAGCCTGTTAGCTTGGCTCTCTAGCCTGTTGGTATTTTGGAGTGGCTGAGGCCGACAACAATCATTAGTCGCGTTTCCATTGACCATGAAATATCGCAAATTAGAATTGCGAATAAAAATTAGCTTAATGGAAACACAACAATTTTGTAAAAACTCGTTTTTTATAAAAGTCTTTTGTGCTAAGATGAGGTGGTTTTTCAGTTATTTCAAAATTGGTTTATATCACAAAAGTGTAATGGAAACTGACTTTTTTCGCATCAAGGGAGTCACGTGATCAACAACCGGACGTTTCTATTGGCGAAAAAGACGAAGAAGAAGAAAACAACAACAGAAAGTAAGAGGATGAAGATGAGGCGGCATATTTGGAATAACGAGGAGAATCCTTGGACAATGTGCAGCTGCTCCACTAGAGATCTCACAGCATCACAAAGTTCATTAAAAGTTGAGTGTGTCATTCTAAAATGTTGAATCCACAGCTCTTCTGTAAAATCATCGACTACAGTTTCCCAAAAACGCAGCATACGTAGCCGCTCCCAAGTATAAGGGGCTTGTCGCTCCAAAGCCTCGATAAGTCTCTGATGGCTGATGATGAGCGATAGTGTCGTGGTAGCAGTATGTATAAAGCTGAAGTATGTGTTTACATCCACTGCCGCCATGTTTGTAATGACTTATCACGAGAACAAACATATTCACACGTGATTTTATAAAAGTATTTCACATTTAATGGAAACACCGCAACTGCGAAACTTGTTTTGTCGAATTGTTTTTTCAACAAAACAGAATATCGATAAAGTTTTGTGCAAAATTGCAATGGAAACGCTATAATTTCAACAATAAAGCAACGACAGTAAATGTCTTTCTCGTCCATAGTTTCAACGAGTCCAGCCGGATACTACAATATTATGTTCTGGTAATAAACAATTTAATATTTTAAACAGTAACATTTCATGTATTTAGTTTGATGTTTGTAGAAAGATGTTTAAAACTATGACAGTGTTAGAACATTTAATATCGTGATAATTATCAAGATTGATCAACATAGAAACATTTATTGTGATAACATTTTTGGCCATATTGCCCAGCTGTAATTCCACATGATACAATCTCAAAGCTCCACAAGTACAAAACCATGAGACAAACATCCTCACAGAAATTTAAAGGAGTCTTCATCAAGACAGCTTTAACATAACTAAATACAGTTTAATCTTGTCTCAGATTCCTTGTGATTAAATGAAATACCAACCATTGCTGATGCCTATCTCATATCTCAAGTCGGTGCGGATTATCTTATGTTTTCCTTGCCTGACTCACAGAACATCTTTCATCATAATATACGTAATCATAAAATGCTCATTACGTAACAAACACAAATGTGTGTCCAGGGATTACCACTCATGATCAAATTTACACAGAGACAAGAAGGGGTTGTTTTATGATCTGTTGAAAAAGAGGTCTGCTAGGGGTCAGTTAAAGTTCTCCCAACATTGACTGATACTTTGTTAGGAACAGAGAAGGAGTGAAGAAGTCAGTCCTGGAGGACTGGTTGAAAAGCCTTTGCACAGTAAGTACACTGTGGCCAGCAAGACACTGGAATGCTGGGTGGGACTGAGAGTAGCTTTCTCTCTGCTTACATACCTTATCAGATCATTTCAAAATGGGGAGATTCACCCTCCCATCACCTTTACCCAGTGTGGTGGTGCGGTCAAAGGGAACGTGTGGTGCCCCCGTAAAATCATGGTGCCCCATTCAGGTGATATGATAGAAGCACAGGAGGAGGCCTGTGTTAGTCTGGACCGTCCTAGAGTCAGAGACATTACGAGTGATATGGAGAGTCAACAAATGGGTGGGTCACTTGGCTAACAACCATTGGGTGAGAAAATCTAGTAAAAAAGAAAAGTACAACAAAAACTACTTGAAATGTCATTTTACGTGTATTGACATGAAGGTTTACCTTTTTGATCTGTATACAGCTTACTGTTGGCAAAACCTTCAACTTGTGACTCTTCAGGGAGTAAATTGTAGATTTTGATGTGAGTTTAAGATCATTATCTTGTTGTAGAAGCTGGTATCATTTCATCGTCAGGTTTTTTTTTACAAATAGTTCTTGCAGATGTTCCCTGTGCCTCCAGACCAAAGCATGATCAATCAATAGAGCTGAAATGTGCTGTGGAGCCCAAATGTACAAAACACAAATAATACACTAAACTTACGTAAAATGTTGAAATGGGTGCCCATCTTTTGCATGCCACTGTTAAAACAACATCTGAAAAAGATATCACATGCCTGTATATAAATATACTGTACACTTGTTCAAACATGCAAAGACAAAATGCAGCCACTATGACTCCATGTTTTACAATTGCTGAAATGAACATAAGCCAGTTCTGTTTGAACCAAGTAATCCGTATTACTCCAATAGGCTACAGCTGCTCCAAGACTGAATGATTGATATGTTTTGGTCTGTAACCTGCATTGAGCTTTCTGGAGCAGCCTAACAACACTGCTGAGCAATGGAGCATTGACTCAGGATCACATTAAAACAACTGCTACACACTTACAATTAAGATCAAGAACTCCAAGTTAAGTTCAAAAGCATATGATCAGCCAAGACAGGTTAGATGTCCAAATTTATGAACTACATTAGCAATGTTGGTAATGTTGCTAACAAACCCTATAGTCATCTAAACAGCTCTAAACAAAATACAGCACCAAAACTTCTCTCAACCCACACAGACCATATCAAAATATATTACAGTCTCTCAGACAAGTCTGACATGTTTTAGGACACAGTATGAGTTGAGAAGTCTCAACCTATTTATCATGGCTACACCAAAAATTAAAGATGTCCTCTAATTATCTTTGTAGGAAAATAAAGGAGTGAAGTGTGAACATTGCTGATAAAGATGGGCAGCCAACAGTCAAGACAAATCAATCAAGCCAAAGATTCTATTAATTCCTCAACTGCAAAACAGGCAACATCAGCAACTTAGCTAAGACCACTGCAAACCACCAGTTTCTCTGGATTCACTACATTTGTTTGATGCTGTTTTCAAACTACTCCCTCTACCTGGCTTC
Source organism: Crenuchus spilurus (assembly GCA_036984385.1). NCBI lineage: Eukaryota > Metazoa > Chordata > Actinopteri > Characiformes > Crenuchidae > Crenuchus > Crenuchus spilurus. Next base: position 7,776 of record BRDA01043157.1, read on the forward strand.
ATCAGACCAGGACCTCCAGCTCTCACTGGACTAGTGAGACCATATCTCACTAGAGACCATAGAACTCAGCTGGGAAAAGGTGAAGTGCTTTCTCCAGGTTGGGAGGATGTCCTTGTCTCAAGTGGAGGAGTTTAAGTATCTCAGGTTCTTCTTCACAAGTGAGGGTAAGAGGACATCTATCTGTACAAGTCTGCCTGGGAAAGAGCAAATATCACTAATATAATAACTATGGTTGACTATTAGCAAGAACCTGGTGATAAAATATGTATCATATATTCAGAGCTTACGGTACATTATATTGAGTTTTATTTTAACTGTCAGCACACATATGTTTGTAGTTTACGCTGAAGTGGAAGAGAATAATGACTGAAGACATACTACAACACGCAAGCCTGTGGACAGGGGATATACAAACCGGATTCCAAAAAAGTTGGGACACTAAACAAATTGTGAATTAAAACTGAATGCAATGATCAAATGTCAATATTTTATTGGTAATAGAACATAGATGACAGATCAAAAGTTTAATCTGAGTAAATGTAACATTTTAAAGGAGAAATATGTTGATTCAAAATTTCACAGTGTCAAGAAATCCCAAAAAAGTTGGGACAAGTAGCAATAAGTGGCTGGAAAAAGGAAATTGAGCATATAATGAACAGCTGGAAGACCAATTAACACTAATTAGGTCAATTGACAACATGATTGGGTATAAAAAGAGCTTCTCAGAGTGTCAGTGTCTCTCTGAAGCCAAGATGGTAAGAGGATCACCAATTCCACCATTGTTGTGCAGAAAGATAGTGCAGCAATACCAGAATGGTGTTACCAGAGATGGGGGACTTGAATCTCATGACTTGACTCGAGTCAGACTCGAGTCGCAATTTTGAGGACTTGAGACTTGCTTGACTAACGCTGGTGAACGACTCGACTTGACTTTGACTTGGTCTTTATGACTTGAGACTTGACTTAAATAAATATATGCAGTTTCAAAGCAAAGTTAGATTACGTTAGAAGATTTTGAAGCATGATTGGCTTACTTTACAGTGCAGGCAGCATGTAAAACACTAAACAGCAGCAATAACAAGCCATGGTAGCACACAGAGTGAGGAGGAGACCAAATGTTTAATATAATTTTGGTCTGATGTACATGTGAACAGTCAGCTTAAAAACGCACAAAATACTGAAATGTGCAGCTTATTTTCTGAGATAATGAGAGAGAAAGGATGTAACAGGATGACAGAGCAACCTAAACTAATGAAACAGTGCTATATAAAAGTAAACACGTCAGATGCACGTCCTTCTACAAACCAGTCAGTGTCGAGTATAGGAGTACGCACACCATGTAAGTGATGATGACAGTACGTGGGTGTGTCATAATAAAAGTCCTTGGAGCCCTCGCAAAAATGAAGTGTGAAAATAAACCTAACTGGACCGAACGTATACAAAATAACAAACACAAAATGTATACAAAAAAAATAATAATAAAATAAATAAATAAATAAATACATAAATAATGTGGTTTTTGTATGTCACATACTATTGTTCTTATTTTGTTCTGTTCATATCTACACTGCCTAACAACCTTGACATCTAGCATATGTAAAGATAAAATTGCTTAAATTTGAAAGTTATACTAAAGTTAAATATTTCTTTAATGTTGTGGCAGAGATGTTTGCTAGTGTGGATATGAACTGGACAAAATAGCATGAATATGGTAGTATGTGGCATACTAAAAACATTATGTGAATGTTTTCATGGTTTGATGTTGTGTAATGTTTGTAATATTAACATTTCAGACATTGTTTTATAGGTAACAGGTTTACATTTCAGGCAATATGTTTTTATTTATTTTTATATACTTATTTTTATTTTATCTACTATTCAGTTGATGATGTAATACTTTTTTGTGCTCAGAAATGTTCATTAAGAAGCACTTTTGAGAGATGCATTAATAGGTTATGGAGAAATGGTGTGACTCTCGGTGCGGGAAGTAAGCCATTAAGTAAGTTATGTAATTGTATGTTTGAGGTATATTTGATGTTTAATAGGTTTAGTTTATGTTGAAATAAAACTCAATTTGTATATGACCGTCTATACTGATTTAAATGTGTAAACTAGGGTAGATCAGACCATATTTGTATGACTTGACTTGAGACTTGCTTGACTTATAGCAGGGACTCGACTTAACTTGCTTGGTCGTCACTGCACCTCAAATAGGAATGCCACTGTCAAGGAAATAACAGAATGGGCTCAGGAATACTTCCAGAAAGCATTGTCAGTGAACACAATCCA
>BRDA01043158.1:0-23708 GCA_036984385.1 Crenuchus spilurus
GATACATTATACACACTCACACCGTCAACACTTCCTCCTGTACTGTGCACTGATACATTATACGCATTCACACCATCAACACTTCCTCCTGTACTGTACACTGATACATTATACACGGATCTCTGCACAGTTCTCAGAATAAAATAACTAAGGTCCTGTGCTGTGATAACTGAGGACTTTAATGTCTCACTGCTGTGACAGGTGACTGATGTAGGCGGCTGTACGGGCGCCGGCCTCCACTCCTACAGCCACAGATATTAGTCATCAGAAGCTAACACCCGTCTACCAGCACTGTAATCATACACGTCAATCTTTTTCACATGGACTAGGTATATAAATATATTTACTCCACATTTCATCACCAGATCTTTATTAATATTAAAGTATTTCATGATCATTCATGTAAAGAAGCAAAATGGACACCTTGTTTATGAATGTTGTAGGGCCCTTTCCATAGCAAATTTGGTGAAACTTGTTGTGTAGATTAGCTGCTTTTGCCTCATTTAAGTGTTTGCTGGTTAAGAAGACAGTCTGTCTCAGAAGTCAAAGCACTTTGCATGCACCCTGCACAAGAAAAGCACTATAGAAATGTAATCTTAACTAAAATCCACATTTTAAGTAATGCAAAATAAAGAAGAAATGAATGTAATTAATTGGCTGTCTTTGTCAAGCAAAAGCCCTGTGAATAATGTGTCTGACCCTAGTTTTAACATCCTGTATATGCCCCCCATGCTTTACCCCTGCAGGACACAGTGGCTGGTCTGCAGACAGACCTGCAGCAGCTCCGATCACACTTCGAGGAGTCTCTGAGCTCCCGGGAGATTTCGGAGAAGAGGCTAAACGAGCAGATCAGAGAGCTGTCTCTGCAAAAGCATGAAACTCAGCAGGAGGTGAGACAATCTGGAGTTCCTTAGTCACAAATCAATCAGCCAATCACTACATTAATTCAATTGTGTTGTCCTTAGCGTGGAAAAAAAGTGCTTCGTTGGCCAGGGAAGCAAATATTTTGCGTCTTGGGAGGCAGATTTATTTGCATTGGCAGAGGCATCCGGCCCAGAAGGCAGCATGAGGCCTGTGGGAGCCCAGTTCGAACCAATTAGAAGCAGCGCTGGGGAGAAGCATTTACCACTGCACGCTGTTGATGTTGGCATTGCTCAGTTGCTGTTAAATATGCCCAGAATGCCACTGTTTGGCTTGGTCAACACCATGCGTTTGTGTGTCTGCGAGGCAGTGATGTATCTTATTAGCCTAAGCTCTCCCTCTTTCTGACCACAGAATAAGAGGAGGCTCATCTTCGTGGCTGCGGTCCGCTCTGTACACAGTCCACACTGTCTGCTCACAGCCAGAGACCAGGGTGGTTTCTTTTTTTTCTTCTTTGGCTCTAGTCCCCCTTTAAGTGTGTGTGAGAGAAAGATCTGTGGACTGGTGGCCTCGTGCCTCTCTCCCCTCGTCTTTGATTATTTTTTCTGATCCTCCTCTGACTCGCCTCGGTCAGGCAGTGACAAACTACCAGCAGTGAGAGTGTGTGTGTGGGGGGTGGGTGTGGTGAAGAGAAAGGGAGGTTGGGAACATGGTGGAAAATGGGATAGAAGGAAAGAGAGGGAAAGAAGGAGCAGGAAGAGTGAAAGGCAATGAGGTAGGAGTGAGAGAGGAACTGAAAGAGAGAAATGGTATGAAATTGAGTTAGAGACGGAAAGATGGTGCAAGAACAGACCACTTTGACATGCAAAAGTTTGGGTGATTTGGGAATACAACCCCAAATCAGTACCCCCATTTGACAACAAAAAAACTTCAGATTCTGGAGTGGATGCATTTTGGAAATACGTTCTATGAACTAGTGTTAAAATAACTTTTTGGCCACATGTTTTGTGCAGAACTGTTAAGTATGGTGGTGGGTCAATCATACTGTGAACTTGTGTTGTAGGCAGTGGTATCGGTAACATTTCACTAGTTGACATATGAACCAAATCTGATGATGAAAATAGGATGGCTTCTTTATATGTATTTACAGGCTGATGATGATGTACTTTGTTGATCCCTTTTTGGGGTAACACAATGCTTTGGAACAAGTCTTTAAGATAAATAGATTTCGATATAAAAACATTAATTTTGGTAACATAGACGCACCTCAATATACAAAGCAAGATGCATATTTACTATGGGTCTGTCGATACATTGTGAGCTCTACATAGACATCATTTTACATCATGATTATGCACCTTAATATCCAGAGAGCATCAAAAGCTTCCTTGGCCATTAAGGCAATTCCACAATGCAATGCAGCCAGCCTCAAAAGCCAGGCCGTGGCTTAATGATATGGTCTTGTGACCGGAAGGTCGCCAGTTCAATCCCTGGACAGGTCATGACTGAAATGCCTTTGAGCAAGACACCTAACCCCCAATTGTAAGTCGCTCTGGATAAGAGCATCGGCTAAATGGTTCAAATGTAAAGGATTCTATTTTTAAGATTTTTTTAACAAATGAGGTTTTATGAAAATGCTTAAAACAAGATTAATATGCTAGATTTGGCATTTTATGGATAATTTTTAAGATATCTGAACATCTTGCGTAAATGTGGTTATAACACCTTATATTGATAATTTTTTACTGTTTTTTTGAGAGTACAAAATCATTTACAGTGCAAGATTTTTTTTTCTTGTTTCAAGAAATCTTAACAAGCTAAATTTTCCTCGATATACTGGCAGATAATTTTGCTTGATTTAACCTTTTTTTTCTTACTTTGTTTTTAATTTGTTTTTATTTTTAATACATTTTTTTGCAGTGTAGAGAAGGTGTCCACACTGCAAAAATATGTGTTAAAATAAGAGATAATATAGTGAGAAAATGTAACTTGTTAAGATTTTTTGAAACAATAAAGATAAATCTTAGAAATAGAATCGTTAAATCACTTTACACTCAATGTGGAGTTTAAATAAACAAAAATAATTTTAAAGTCTTTCTAATTTAAGATTGTAATACTTATAATAAGGTAATAGGTATTAATTTTATTAATATGAATATTAATTAATATCTACTCTGTGGTAAACCTGTGGTGTCCTGAGCATTGAGTTTTCCTGCATGCTAAATGGAGCTGAAAAAATTAGCAGTTTTTAATGAAGGTGTCAGTCAATGTTTGTAATCTGATCATACATTTAAAAATGTTCTGTTTAAACAAAATGTTTGTGGACTGTTGTAATAATGTTTTCGCTCTGTTATAGAAACGATGCACTCTGCCACAATTGCAAACAAAGTAATCCCAAAAAAGTAAAAAACATAAAGTGTCATCAGTTTTATTGGAAAATATATTAATATATATTTATATTTTGTATTTCTAGTTGTGTATAAGTTTTAAGAACAATGTATTCTTAAATTAAGTAAGGTTGTCTTGAAATTCTTTTTTTTTTTTTTTAAGAGCCTCAAAAATTTTCAGTAATATAAAACAAATTTCTTATTTCAGTTTAAATAGTCCTTAAAATTAGAAACAGAATTTTAATTAGATAATCATAGAGAAAGTTTTTTTTTTCAATATAATATTTATCTAACACATACAAGTTATTCTTGTTAAAACAAGACCTATTATTGATTTTCAAGATTTTTTGCAGGGCACAAACATTTGGACATGCAGCGTAGCTACAAAATTGATATTTTTTTGTCATTTACAAGCTGCCAAATACAGTGTTACAAAATACTGACCATGCAGGTTGGCCATACTTTGGACTGTTTTTTTGTTATTTGGAGACTGTAACAAATGGGAATTTAAAAGTGATTTAAAAATTAAAAAATTTAATGCGTTTTGGAAATCAGAACATCTTATATGCACTTAGCTGTTTACAGTACTCTGGCCAAACTTCTGCATGTCATTGTATATACACTACTATCAAATGCTGGTGTCCTGTTTTGACTAGGCCTAATTGGTATGGAATAGTATGATGTCATGCAGCTTTGGATGCTGTTGTAAGTTTATTTTCTCCTGTGTCACTGCTCCATGACCTTTGACCCCGTTAAGCCTCACTGCTCCTCCTCCATTCACCTCCCATATCAATGAAATAAGCCGGCGGCCTGGGCCAGAATGGTACAGCATTATTGTTCTCACATTATTTCTCTTTATGAGAAGAACTACTTGTGTGGGCCTGTTAACGAAAATCCTCACTCCCACCCACTCACCCACACACACAGTGCTGATGTTTCCCATCATGCCGCAGTCTTCGGCAGTGGTTGGAGTCTGTTCTCTCTTTCCTTTCATTACTCCTCTCTGTCTCTCTTTGCTGGCTGAGCTCTGGCTTCTGCGGCACGAAAAATCAAGTGACGAGCCTCTGCCAGGCCATTACCGGAATGTAGGTCATTCTCCCGAACGGGCTCATGGATGAGGAGCTGCAACCTGAGCGAGCCTAATGCAAGTGTGACAGAGCCCACCTGTGTCTCCTGTATGTTTCACATACATCCAGAAACACTTTTTTTAAAGCCGTATCGTGCCCGTCTGCTCCTGACCGTGGTCGCGAAAGGCAGAGGATCTGTCTGAATGGAACACAGCAGTGGAATTTTGCTAATAGGCTGTGTTTCCATTTCATTCAAAGTCGTGGAAAGTGGAACAGCACTGTCCTCAGCACACCCGTGCCACGTATGGAATACAGCTGTCAGGAATCCTCACATCTTCTAGCAGCAGTAATACAGTCTGACTTAAATACCCCTCATTTGAGCACAATATAAATGCTTATGAGAACACAGTGGTGAACCAGCTTAAACGCTCATGAGAGTAAAGTAAGCTCACGGTGCTGTGCAGAAGTCTTAAGTCATATTTAAAATCAAATTTTAAGTCATATTTAAAGATGCTTGTCTGGGCAGTAAGTACGTAAATAAATACACAAGTCAGTAATCAGCCCAGATCTCAAACAGCATCACGATCAGCAAACCTGAGCAGCTCACAGATGTTCTTCTTTACCGTCTCATGTTTGAGTTTAATATTATAAGCTGTTAATAGAAGCTCTTCTCTTCTCTTTTCTTGTCTTTTCTTCTCCTCTTCTCTTCCCCTCTTCTCTATCATCATCTCTTCTCTGCTCTTCTCTTCTCATCTTCTCTTTTCTGCTCTTCTCCTCTTCTCTTCCCCCTCCTCTCTTCTCTTGTCATGTTACCTCATCTTCTTGTCTTCTCTCTTCTATTATTTTCTCTTCTCTTCTCCTCTCGTCTCCGCTCTTCTCTTCTTTTATCTCCTCTTTTCCCTTCTATTCTCATGTTTTCTGCTCTTATCTTATTGTCTTTTCTTCTCTTCCCCTCTTCTCTATTCTCATCTCTTCTCTGCTCTTCTCATCTTCTCTACTCTTCTTCTCTTCCTCCTCCTCTTCTCTTGCCATGTTATCTCATCTTCTTGTCTTGTCTTCTCTTCTCCCTTCTATTCTTTTAACTTCTCTTCCCCTCTCCTCTCCTGTCTTATCTCCTCTTATTGTCTTCTCCTCTCCTCATCTCTTATTATCTCTTCTCTTCTCTTCCCTTCTCCTCATCTCTCTTCTATTCTTTTGTCTTATCTCTTTTTCTTGTTTTCTCTTCTCTTTTCTCTTCTCTTCTCATCTTCTCTTTTCTTTTGTCTTGTCTTCTCTTCTCTTGTTTTCTCCACTCCTACTTGTTCTCTCTTCTCATCTCCTCTCACTTCATCTCTACTTCTCCATTTTTTGTTCTTCCATTTCTCTTCTTCTCTTCTCTACCCTTCCACTCTCCTGTCCTCTCCTCCCTTTTCTATTTTTGTCTTGTAATCTCTTCTCCTGTTTTCTTTTGTCTTGTCTTGTCTTTTTTCTCCACTCCTCTTGTTTTTTCCTCTTTTCTCCACTCCTGTCCTCTCATGTCCTCTCTGCTTCTCCATGGTTTCTCTTGTCCCCACTATTTTTCTCTCATCTGCTCCTCACATCGTCTCTTATATTATTTTATCCTCTCTTATCTTTTTTACTTGTCCTTTCGCATCTATTCTCCTTTCTTGCCTTCTTTTCTCTGATCTTCTCTTTTCTATTGTCTTCTCTACTTCTTTTTCTCATCTCTTCTTATTTTTTGCCTTCTTTTCTGTTCTTCTCTACTTTTCATTCTTTTTCTCATCTCTTTTACATTTTTCTTTACTTATCTCTTTTATTGTCTTCTCTTCTCCTCTCCTCTCTTCTTTCCTGTTGTTTTTCTTTTCTCCTCTTGCTCAGGTGGAGCGCTTGCAGAGGTCTGTAGTGGAGGTGGAGGAGAGTAGAGATGCTGGGAGGAGAGAGCTGATCGAGGCTCATCGTGAGCTGCGGGAGTGTGTTCAGGAGAAGGAGGCACAGCGGAGGGAGAACGTGGAGCTGCGGAGAGCACTGGGGGATGAGAGTAGGGAGAGAGAGGCCATCCATACCTCCAACCAGGAGCTCCGAGCGACTGTGAAGAGAGCCGAGAGTGACAATAACAGGTTGATTTAGTCATTGATTTTCTGTAGTCTGACAGCAGGTATGACGATGGGCAATATGGGCTCATTTTAAGGTGGAAGCTTTTTGTTTTTATCATACCTTTGTCCATATTTGTGAATCCAAGCATGTAGTGCATCATCAGAAGCCACATAAAGTTAAATAGTCTTTTCTGAGTGATGCACAGTATGGAAGTATTGGGACACCTGCACATTAAATTAATGGTATTAAAATGAGTTTATCATCCGCAACTCATCCCAAAAGTACTGGATGGAGCAAAGAACCCATCTTCACTGCTCCACAGCTCCGTGTTGGGAGGCTTTATACCCCTCTAGCCCACACCTGGTGTTAGAAACGGTTTCCTCCACCAGCATCACGTAGTGACCTGACCACTATCCTGCAAAAAGAATGGCTTAAAATCCCTCTGACCACTGTGCAGGACTTGTGTATGTCATTCCCAAGACAAACTGACCCTGTATTGGCTGCAAAAGGAGGCCCAACACCTACTAATCAATTATTGTGGTCTAAAACCAGCTGTTTCACTTTCATTGTCTAAACCCTGTACATACACATTCTGTACTTGCCCAAGCCCAAATATTTCAAGCTCCCCTGTGCATTCACAATGTCAGCAGTCTCTCAAGTTATGAAGAAGATGATTACTGTTTCCCCGAGTGGCTCAGCAGGCTAAGACGTCGACACTATGACCAGAGGATCGTGAGTTCGAATCCCGGTCATGCTGTTTGCCATCAACAGCCGGAGCCCAAGAGAGCAAAAATTGGGCAGTGCTCTCTCTGGGCGGGTAGATGGCGCTCTCTCTCTTTATCACTCACACAGGTGTATCAGCGGTAGTTTGAAAAGAGTTGGTGGCTGCATCACACGCAGTGGAGGAGGCTTGTGTTTGTCTTCACCCTCCTAGAGTCAGGGACAGTGCAAAATGATGGGGAGAGGCCCCTAATGGATGGGGTTAATTGGCTACTACCACATTAGGAAGGGGAGAAAATGGGCAAAAAAAAAAAAAAAAAGATGATTACTGTTGAACATCACCATTAATGCCACAAATAATATGGTTTTGCATGTGGCCTCCAACCTCGTCCTGACCCAAATACTCAGGAACTTGAACGGGGCGGTAGCCTCTGTTTGACATAGAGAGGGGTCAGATCTGGCTGCTGAAGATTTTATGACTACTACTTCCCTGCTTTTCTAGTTAAAGCTTCTCACAATAACATCCTAAGAGAGGCTTGTGGTTTAAGACTTTGTGTAGAGATGTGTTTATTGGTTTTAAGGTTGTTTATTATCTGTGTCATCCTTTCTGTCTCTCTGCCTCTCTCAGTCTGAAGCGATCTCTGGAGGAGAGGGAGCAGAGGATAGTAGTATTAGAGGAGTGTAAGTCCTCACTCCAGCAAGAGGCTTTGAAACTGAGGACCACCATGCGTGAGCTTGAGAAATCTCACCTGCAGGCACGTAGAGAACTTCAGGAACTGCGCAGAAAGGTCAGTACTGCTCAAACTAATGCAGAGAACCTAGTCAAACTGCATGTTCTAGTAGGTGTTGTGACAGTGAGGATGCAGGGACTTTGGAGCCTCTCTCTTGGGCTTGGAGCTCCACTTCTTCCTACGCCTGGGGCTGATTAGAGAAGGAGCTCCAGGAGCATAAACAGACTGTGCTTTATTTATGTTGATGTGATGCTCTGTACTGGAGTTTGTTTATTTAAAATGTGTTAATAAAGGCCCTGAGAGGCTCAGCAGGCTAAGATGCTGACACTATGATCAGAGGATCGCAAGTTAGAATCCCGGTCATGCTGTTTGCCATCAACAGCCGGGGTCCAAGAGAGCAAAAATTGGGCAGTGCTCCATCTGGGCATGTAGATGGCGCTCTCTCTCCCTATCACTCACACATTGCAATGTCCGCTGGCTCAGGTGTTCACTAATTGGTCCATTCAGAGCTGGGAATTCTGCGCTTTCCTCTGAGCGTGTTGGCTCCCCAGTGACGGTGTATCAGCGGTAGTTAGAAAAGAGGCGGTGGCTGCATCACACGCAGCGGAGGAGGCTTGTGCTTGTCTTCACTCTCCTAGAGTCAGGGACAGTGCAAAGTGATGGGGAGAGGCCTAACGGAGGGGATGGGCTAATTGGCTACCACTACATTGGGAAGGGGATAAAAATGGGAAAAAATTTAGAAATAAACAAATAAATTTTAAAAAATGTGTAAAAAAGCCGTTTTGGACTGCTCTAAGCTCAGCTCACACAAATCTCTTCCGGGCTGTGATTAATATCACTGACCTTCTGAATATTCTTGTGTCTGTGTTCTTGTCTTTGTGCAGGTAAAGACGTTGGATGTCCAGTGTGCCCAGAGTGAGAAAGAACTGAGTGAGCTCCAGGCTCGTCTGGCCCAGGAGGAGCAGAGAGAGGAGGAGGGGAGGAAAGAAAGCTTTTCCCTTAAACAGAGAGTGCTGGAGAGTGATGCTGGCCGTGAGGCTGCACTGAAGGAGGTGAGACACCATCACATTTAGTGAGTTTTACATTAGGGATTTTAATCTTTACTGAGTGGGCTGGTGTGACTGCAGCTAATCAGCCAGTCTCCTTTAACTGTATTGTTATTATTTGGTACTACAAGCATAGTAGGTGGGACAGGTTAGGATGACCAAAATGATTCTGCCTTTTCATTTATAAACCTGACAATATGAATCCCATCATTTTATAACATATTTTAAATACTTTGGATCACTTTAAATCAAATCAAATTTATTTTTAAAGCGCTTTTTACAGCTAATGTCACAAAGCAGCTTTACAGGCTTAATAATAACAAACAACAAAATTCCCAGTGAGCAAGCCCACGGCAACAGTGGCAAGGGAAAAACTCCCTCAGAGCTGGAGGAAGAAACTCACAAGGGGTACCCATCCTCCTCTGTCAACTAATTAAAGGTTCTTGATATTGATGATGATGATGATGATGATTATGACATTATTGTAGTGTTTAGGTACCGATGTGACAGTAGTGAGACAGGAATGATGATGGTAATGGTAATAATGATAACAGCCAGCAAAGTCCATATAAACTCCAATGTGGGCAGTAGAGTAGAGCATCTGGAGCAGGTCACAGTAGTTGGTTGTTGGTGGGCACCTGGTCTAAGGTGGCATCATGCAGAGAATAATAATCAGTCTTCCATCAACGGTGGGCAATCACTCACTCAGAAAAAGACAAAAATGGAATTAGTTCTGTTTGGATTTATAGAGCAGGGGGATTATGAGACATATCAGAGTGTGGCTCCGGCAGAACTATCTAGAACAGCCTACCTAAAAGGAGAGAGCCAGAAGGTAAACAGGCATGGGAGCTCCCCGAGACACTGGCATCTCTCTGCTCACCGTCAACAAAACTGAGTGATTGCGTGAGCAGCGGTATGACAGCCCCAGCATGTCAGTTCACTATAAATCCCTACACCAGTGCACCCCTGGACCTACAACCTTTCTATAATGTAAAGTATTAATTACCAAAAGCTAAACTAAACAGATATGTTTTCAGCCTAGTCTTAAAGGTTGAAATTGTGGTTGAGTCATAGATGTGGTGTGGGAGGTTATTCTAGAGTTGAGGGGCCATATAAGAGAATGCTCTTCCCTCTGCTGGTGATTTCTGAATTTTGGGGACTACCAAGAAGCCAGCACCCTGTGATCTAAGTAAACAAGATGGTTCATAATAGGAAATAAGGTCTCTTAAATATTCAGGGGCAAGTCTATGTAGGGCACAATGACGGGATTAATGATGTTATTAGAGTAGTATGGGCTTGTCACTGTACCATTCACACAGTGTAGGCAGTTCTGTAGTGCAATTCTGACAAGATACACTAACACCACCAGCACTGTGGTGCCTGGTGGTGTGGTTAGGTACCCTTGCAGGTCGTCTAGCACGCAGACCACACTGATATAAATGATTTTGAATGGCCTGACGTGACACTTAGGTGCCTCTTACCTCCGTTAAATGTGCCTGGTGTTGTGTGGCATTCATTCATCCGGTTCTGCAGGGCACTGTTCACAATGAAGCAGGCATCTGTGTGGGACGTGGCTAAAGGACGTCCACTTCTATGCCTTTCTGTGACTCTTCCAGTCTCTCTGTGTCTCTGTTACAACCTGTTGATGACACTCTGTGACACTCTAAGCTCAGTGCTCACTTCTGTCTGAGAACATCCTGTCTGAAGCCTCACAGTGGTGAGGTCCTGTTTTTAGGTGTCGTCTTGGTGTGATGATGTCGGAATGTGAACAGCATGATGAGGAGGACTGTATTAAATACCAATTCTAACTGAAGCAGAACATTTATTGGTGGATTCATGGATCAAACAGCTGTTGTGAATTTTGCCGTTAAGCTCCTTGTTAGAGAACAGCAAGTTATGCAAAAAGTACTGAAACAATTAACAGTTGGACAGTATGTACAAGCGTTCATATTCCCTCATTAAAACCTGTTTTTGGCTGAACAGTGAGTCATGAATGCACCACTGTCTTCACCTTTTCGTCAGGCGTGAATCTCTGTCCTCTTATAGCTTCTTTCAGACCCAGAAAACTGTCAGCTGATGTTTGACTTGAGCTTTTTCTTGATGTGTGACTGAGGATGTTTCCATTCCAGACTCTGCTGTTTACTCTCAACCTCATTGTAATGAATTAAAGTCTCATCACCAGTAACGATTCTTCTTAAAAACGGTCACTTTCCTTACAGCATCACTGCTAACTTAGCTTGCAGGTGTCCAAACACATCTGTAATGAGTCACTGCACGCTGCTCTTCTTCTGTTCAAATCATAAATGTGGCGGCCATTTCTGTTGCACTGCAGTCATAAATGAGCTCACATAACATATTCAAACTTGCACAGCAGTTATTTTGGAGACCTAGTGCAGAAACATTGATGACATTTTAATATAACTCAAGTGTGGACTCACCCTTGTAGCTATGGCATATATATGATACTTGATGTGTATGTTAGGTGGCAGGTCTGCAACGACGTGTAGCTGAGCTAGAGGAAGCACAGCGTTTGGACAAGGAGTCCCAGCAGCAGCGAGATGCCAGCCTGCAGGAAAGTCAGCGGAGACAGCGTGAGGAAACGGCTCAGCTGGAGGTGGCCCTCCAGGATGCTCAGACTGAGCTAAGGGAGCAGAGTTTGCAACTGAGGCTGTCCGAGGGCCGGGGGAAGAGTCTGGAGGAGCAGCTGGCTCAGGCTGATGCCTCTTGTACCGCCCTGGAGCACAAACTGAGTGGCTTGACCTCTGCTCTCAGACGCACGTTGGGTATTGGATGTAGAGCGAGGTCTCCTGCACCTGGAACCAGAGGGAGAAAGCCGTCACCTTGGAGAAACCACTCCCATGAGAAAGGTAGAGGAGCAGAGAGGAAACAGGGGATAAAATTAGAGAAAGTTCTAAAAGCATAACTGTTTCTCACTTTAGGCTATTTGTGTGTATATTTGAGTGTGAGTTTGTGTTATTTGACTGCATGTTTGTGTATGTTTATATGTAGGAAGTGAGTGTGCTTCTGGGCCACTGGGAGGTGTCCAGAGCCGCTCGGTGTCCCCGACTCGAGGAGAGGAAGGACAGCTGGATGTGGACTCAGTGCAGGTGGCGCTTCGCAGCTTCCAGCAGGAATTCAAAGATGCACAGAGAGAACGAGTATGAGACTTACTCTGCTTACTTTTAACATAAAAGTTGTTTTTTTTAATATGATAATTTTTTTAAATGCACAGTCATGTAAGAATATTAAGACCACCCCTGGATTGAAATGACTTTGGGCTGTAAGAGATGCCACGTAACAGGGTGATCCCTGACATTGTCCTCATTGCTCCTATGTTATTTTTGAGGTTACCTGCTCCACTGTGGTGTGCTGAGTGCTCTGTACCACTTGCTAGAGTCATTGTTCTCCTCTGACAGCAATGGACGATGGGGGTCCACTTAATGTAACAGCTCTAGAACATCCTACAAAGTTAGTGGTTTCTGAGATGATGCTGCCACCACCATGTTTCACCTGGTACCCTGTTATCATCCCTTTTGGACATCAGTCACAAACTTTTCATGTGGCATCTGTGATGTCCCAAACTGAGCGTTGTCATATAATTCTGATATGACTGTATTTTATTTTAAAAAAATAAAGATGTTTGCATTCAGTATCAGTTTCCACCATGTTAGTTGATTTGAGATTATTTAACAAATGTTTTTCTTAATTAATATTATAGTGATGATAAATTGCTACACAAGTAATTAGAATATTATTTACCATTCAAACTACTATTAATATAACATTAAAACAAAAAAGGCTTGGAATGACTTTACATGTAATGAATATAAAATGTGACAGTTTACCTTTTTGAATTAAATTATGAACATAAACACAAACTTTTCACAATATTATCATTTTTGGAGATGCACTAGTGTGATAAATGACATGCAATGACATGCTAGATATGTACAAGTATATTGTGTGTAATATGCAGCTACATAATTGTTTAATTACCAGCATCACAAACTACACTTCTATAGTCATGATTGACGATTTATTGATCTACTCCCCATGGATGAATGAATATGTTGGGATAGTGTAATGCCCTGCTCTGTGCCAAGTGAGGGAGTAGGGGACTCTAATCACAACCCTAATAAGGGTTAAGTGGGTGGGATAATTGACGGGTATTTTATAATGTACTAGTGCATCTGAGTATTGGGGATAAAGTTTATTTGTGTTCATAATTTAACTATAAAAGGTAAACTGTCATATATTAGATTCCTTCCTTGTAAAGTGACATTACTGTTTTTGTTTTAACATTAATACTGTTTGAATAGTAATATAAATGTAATATTCTAATAATTTGAGATTCTGGATTTTTAATTTTTTTGAGCTATAAGCCAAACTGATCAACATTAAAACAAATAAAGGCCTGAAATGTCATTTTACATGGAAAGGTGGGTAATCCAGGTCCAGAAAGTAAAAAATTCACCCCAGGATTTTGTTTCAACTACCTTGTTGGTTCTGCTGCAGATATGCTGCAGCGGAGACACACATGAAGTAGGAGCAAAATCCTGGGGTGGATTTTTACTTTCTGGACATGGATTACCCACCTCTCCATGTAAAGAATATAAAATATGAACACCAAAGAACTCTTTCCTAATATTCTCATTCTTTTTCCGATGAAGATGAAGAGGCTCCCTTTGTTAATCAAAGCTTTGGGTTTGTTTTAATGAAGAAAAGTACTGATTAATAATACAGTATAACACTCTCTGTTAGGATGAAGCCCAGGCACAGGTGCTGAGTCTGAGAAGACAACTCACAGAGCTACAGTCCAGTCAAGAAAACAGTAATTCACGGACACAGCAGCTGAAACACTCTGTCAAAGAGCTGGAGCAGGGTAAGAACTCTTCTGAGTCTGAGTGGACTTTAAAATGCAGGCTTATTATTTTGGAGACTTATTTTCAGTACTGTGTATGGATCTGAGCTGAGGGTCTTAGGTGTGGGTGAAAATGCATCTCTGGAGTCTGCGCTCCCTCTAAACAAAACTAAAAATAACATGGAAACCAAATATGTGTACATATATATATATATATATATAAAGCTTGAATTGAAATACATTTTAGATTCTTGTGCGAAAAGCATAAATAAGCTGAGGCACATTTTTCTTTACAATTTACACAATCTGCCATTCATATGATGATAACGTGGTAACTCAACACATTCTAGTGGAGGGTTAGTGGCCATGAAATGTGTGAAAGTGGCCTTTTGGTCTCTATAAACAAAGAGCACTCACATGAACAAAGACCTTTTACCTGAGTAGGAACGATTGACTCAGTAAAACAGAATGTCGCCTCACATGAGTTAAGCTTTAGAAATAAAACCACATGCAATGTCTAAAAACTGTAATGAGCAGTGTGTAGCCAACACCTCTGTTTATTCAGTTCTGAGCTCAAAAGTCTTGGCTAGAAATGTTTACAGTGTGTTTTACACAATATATCAGCACATCTGAAAACAGGTTTTTGGAAAGTCTAAGTTTAGAACAGATTTAATCAGAATATAGATTTATGACACTCTTATTGTTTTGACTCTGTTGTTGCTGAGTTTGTGCTGAACAGAAGGCTGTGTAACACTTTGGGGAAAATAATTTTAGATGGGTGTCATTTGTAAAAACGTGAAGCCATGTCAGACTACATCAGAGTGTCTGCAACACCCTCAGAGGGTCACTCCAGAGGGTTAATACATGATGTATTTATATTGAAAAGGCTCATAAAGATACGGTAACAAAAGTAAATGTGTGTGTGTAGGGAAGCGTGATTTGGCAGAGCGATTAGAGGGGGCTCAGGTGGCCCTCTCTCTGCAGGAGGAAGCAGTTCGGCGTGGAGACAGAGAGAGGGGAATGATGGAAGAGGAGTTGTCCAGACTGAAGAACAGCCTGCAGGCAGCTGAGGCTGGTGCCAGGACACTACAAGTAACACAACCACAAATTTGCCTCCTGTCCTATCTGATTAACTGTAAAAAAGAGTTATTATTGTCATCTGCATTACGTATTTACTAAATTACAGTAGCCTGTCTTCATAAATAATTACACTTGGAATTGCCAGAGTATTCCATAGTATTCATTGAATGAATCATATTTATATTGGATTTACCTCGTTTTGGGCATGGGATTAGGATTTTGACCAAATGGAAAGGATTTATTTTTTTCTGCTTGACTTTTTATTAAATTCTAATCATAATACATTCATATTATTCATTTTATTTGAAAGTTCAGAATTTTTACTTTTAACAGGATGTCTCTGTTTGTTATGATGCATGGAATGAGAAAAATATATAACTTTAAAATGAGAACATTTCATTTCAACTATTCATCACAGCTTCTCTCTTCCCTCACATCCTCTCTCAGACTCTTCTCTTCCATGCCATGCAAATTTTCTCCCTCCTCTCTCTGTTCTTCCTCAGATCTGAGCTTCCTCAGATCACCTCTTATTTTGGAAGCTGTTTCATTTACATTTGAATCATTTACCAGATGCTCTTATCCGACTTTCAGTTGGGGGTTAGGTGCCTTGCTTAAGGGCACTTCAGTCATGACCTGCCCACAGCTTGAACCAGACACCTTCCCGTCACAAGACCAGATCCCTAACCACCAGGCTACAGCTGTCAATTTCTTGTTTTCTTGCAACTACGCAGAAACAGGTTCCAAAAAATACAAAAAATACCTCCACGGAGCTCCTCTCTCCTACACTTCTCTTACATACCGTGCAAAACATCATCAGATATATTCCTCTTATCTCTCCTCTTTTTCCTCTGCTTAGTGTCCTAGTTTCATTTTCTACCCAATTTCTGGCACATTTCTGCTTTTTCCGTGTGAGTGTGCTGCTCATCATTTAACAGCCAATCAGAGCAGTGCTCATTAAACAATATTCATGAGCTCACCATAAAAGGCAAAAATACTTGTTTCAGGAAGAGCCAAAATCATAGGTTTTAAATGGGAATCTAAAACAGCATCTGTGCCATTTTGACTCCAACCAAAGTCACATACTGTCGTGATCCATGGTGGTGTGGAGATGATGAGATAGGATGCTGGGATTAATACAAACGTGAAGGTTTATTTATAACACTGAAACATAAACTAATCTCTACAGACTGACAGTGATACACAGCTCCATAAAACACGAAGCACTAACACTTAATGACCAACAAAGACAGAGCACATCAGGGAAGGTTAAATAAGTAATCACACACAGAGATAAGTGCTAACACAGGACAGCTGTGAACACTAATGACATTACGTAACAGGGAGGTGGAGACCAAGCCTTAACGAAAGCACGTGTCATGAAAAACCAGTAGGGAGACTGTGGCTGCTGGGGGTATGATGCATACCTTCTTAACTAGAGAACATTTTAAATGGAACAAAATAATCATAAAATGCATTCTAGTCGCCTTTCATGATTATAATAATACAGAACAATATAAGCAATCTTATAAAGCTGTGTGCACACTGCTCACCTTGGGTTTTTGACTGCAGGGCCATGGATGAATCTTGTGCAGCAGTTACACTAACATGGTAGTGACAGTGTTAAGAGTTAGAGGATGACCTACAGAAATGACCAGCATGGTGTAGCTTCAATTTAAAGATGTAGCAGTTGAATGTATACAGCATTGCTATAAGCTCTTGTACCTTTGTGCACAGGAGAGACTGGAGCGTGCAGAGGAATCGGAGGCGGGCCTTGGTGTGGAGTGCAGGAGGCTGAAGGAGTGCTGGGAGGTGGCAGAGGCTCGGGCCTCCAGGCTGGAGTTAAGCCAGCGCGCTCTGGAAGGGGAGTTGGAGCGCTCTCAAATTCGAACCACCGAACTAGAGGGAGAGCTGACCTCCTTGCAGGAGAGAGTGACCAGCCTGCGGAGGGAGCTGGGAGAGAGTGAGAAGTGTACCGCACTGCTGAAGGTGTGTGTGGTGTACTGACCGTTTGAAATTACATTGTGGTGTGTGTGGTTGTGTTAAACAATGCTGGAGCTGGATTAAGCAGACTAGACTATTTGTAGAGATGCACTAACATGGAGTTTTCAGGTATGATGCTATAACTGTTAATAACAGCTGATACCAATACCACATCAATAATTTAAACTATTTTAATATAAATCATGTAAAAATCATAATACTGTGGATGTATTATCAGCAACTAAGGCTAATTTGATAGCAAGTCACCCTAACCTCCATGTTTTTCGACTGGAGATCCTGGAGGAAACCCACATAGACCCTGTGAGCATGGAAACTTCACCCAGGTAGAATCTAGAAGTTTAGATAGTAACCACTAAAACACAGTACTGCCCATCATATTACTGTGGACATTACAGTGAGTGACAAAGTGGCCAGCAGAACACAATAGGGGTGCAGGAAAAAATCGCTTCGAGCTCGAATCGCGTTTCTAACATTGAACGATTCAGAATCGATTATCGTTTTCAAAAAATAGATTTTTTTGTGGGTGTGGATGTGCCTTCTCAGCCACCATAGTGCTAGGCAAAACAAGAAAGCAGCGTCGGCTACGTACAGGCATGCAAGCCAAGCCGCGGTCTTTAAAAGCAACCATTTGGAAACACTTTGGATTTTACCGTCAACCCGGCCCGGATAAGAAAGGGCTTGACGTGACTCATGCGATTTGCAGAGATTGCAAAGGTCAAGTAACGTATTTCGTTTCGATTTGAAATAATCCGAAAAAAATCGATACGTGACCCCAAGAATCGATTCTTGATCAATTTGTTCGATTCCCAAAGATTTGCAGCCCTAGAAGACACTGTGTGGTGTAGAAAAAGGAAAATTCCCATGGCACAAATTAAAAATAAGACACAAAACACACATTCATACATATACACCAATAGCCAATTCACCTGATCTCCATGTTTTTGGACTGTGGGAGGAAACTGACACAGACATGGGAAGATCTTGGAAACTACACCCAGATGGGTACTTGAATCCACAACCTCAGTGCTGAGAGGTGAACATACTAACCACTAGGGTTGAGCTGGATACTCGTTTCAGATGAGTATCCGGTACGGATAAAGCATTTTTGACAAGCATTAAACAAGTAAAACTCATCAATATCCGTGATCGTGCTGAAGGAAAATCCTCATTGGGTAACTGACTGTCTTCACGATTTGTGATTGGCCAGTCACACAGAGCACCCGCCCCTCCCTACACAGACAAGTCTCTGTAGCCAGAGCTGTGCCGCACTCTCGCTCACACACACACAGTGACACACACACAGTGATTGATATCTCTGTGTTTGGCTTCACTCTAGCTCACTGCTCTCTTCGGTACTCCTTAGGTTGTCTTCAGCTCACCTCTGTTTTGGTTTGTATGATATTTAAAGTTACTTGGTGAATTGGTTTCGTAACGTACGCGGTGCATTTGACACCGTCGCGTCGGTCACTTCCTCCACTCCGGTCGGGGTTTTTTTTTTTTACCGTCTGCTTTATCTTAGTTTGGCTGGTGCTATAATAAATAGTTGAAATAAATATATGTAAATAGTTTTCAAATAAACAATACATAAAGCAACTTCTGATCAATCCATATACATTTCAGACTTAAAATAATGTACAGATTTAAGCCACACCCACTTCCGGTTAAACCACACCCACTCAGAGTACAGATATGGATACAGATCATTTAGATGGTTGAACAGATACAGATACAGATAGTGGTGTACTCGCTCATCCCTGCTAACCTCCAAGATGCCCAACAGCAGATAACAGTTATCTTTACAACTGAAGGCAACTTTAAAATAAAAACAGCCTGTGTTTCATTGCTTTAAAATCCAGACCCCAGCAAAACACTTCACCTGTCTGATGTATTCACCCACAAAATCCACAAATCCTTTGTTTAACAAGCTCATCCATTTCATATGCGTACGGTATGCCAGCTCAGCAAAATATTTAAGTAAACATAACACGCTGAAGATAAAGTCCATCCATCCATCCATCCATTACCTTCTGCCCCTTCAATGGGTGCAGGGCAGGGCACTATCCTAGATAAATCCACTAGGTGCCAATCCATCGCTTGGCACAAAGGCAATTTAGAGTAGCTAGTTCACCTGACTCCATGTTTTTGGACTGTGGGAGGAATCCGGAGACCCTGGAGGTCTGCAGGAGGCTCAATCAGTCATGTGATTGGAGTAAGTAGATGTGATTGGTTAGTACCGTTCTCAGACAAATCCTGTATATCATCACATTTATGAAATATTAGAAGGGGCACAGATAAGTGCACAGTGCACAGCCGTGTCTCTTAGTAGGTTTTCTGATTCCATTCGAGTGAGATTTTCTCCAGAATGAACATTAGTTTATGTTTAATATGGTTCCTGACTGTGCTATAGGTGGAGAGTGAACGGTCAGTGACGGCTCTGGCCCGTGCGGAGCTGCAGGAAGCTCAGCTGCATGAGAAACTGCAGAGCATGGCTGCAGCACTGAGGGACAACAGTACCAGTGCTGGAGCGGCGCAGGAGAAAGCTGCCCAGCTTCAGAGCTCTCTGACTGCAAGTGAGCAGGAGCGCAGGACTCTACAGGTGAGGGGACAGTTATGAGTGTCTCTGGCGACGTTCAGACAGCAGATTTGTCTGTCTACACATCACAAGTCGGTCTGTTTGAGCTTCGGGTGCAGACATCAGTAATTACAGCCATGCTGGTGATGTGACTTCAATGTTGCCAGGTTTGCATTTTTCCCGCTAATTGCATTACTTATGTTAATGCACTTGTGTGTAACACAGTAGAAAAAACGTATTTAAGTAGGGTAACCAGACGTCCTCTTTTACCCGGACATGTCCTCTTTTTGAGACTTAAAAAAATGTCTGGACAGAATTTCACAAACGTACAGGATTTTGTTTTACTAGAGTGTACATTGAATTTCGAGAAGCGTTTCGTTCACAAACCAGTCTTGCCCTCGTCCTATTCCATCCGGTTCGCTCAATCTGACACCTGTTTCCCTTTAGGCCACCCACAAGCTCATTGATTGGCTCTGCCTTTTCTTTCTAAAGTGATTGACTATCACCACTGTCACTCCCTCAAACAGCATCTGGACTTGTTAACTGCTGTTTTGCAATTTGGCCATCAGTCTGTTTTCACCTGTAAGTTATTAACGTGTTGAGCGATTGTTCTGCCTGTGTCACGTCAGCTAGACGTATTTTAATATCAGAGGTTTCATATTAAAATTCATTAATATTTACATTTGAGTGTCTGTGTGCATGTGTCTACCAGTCTGTGATAAGCCATCTATTTACATGCCTCTAAGTGTAACTATTATCAAAATAATTCAGAATTTCTGCTTATTTTTACTCAAAAATGAGGTTTAATTCTGTGTAAATAAGATCTATTGACCATACAGTCCAAACATAAGTGTAACCTTGAAGATAATGAGTTGGAGTGAAGTTGACTGAAAAGGTGAATCCAATAATTGGGTGATAATTTTATGCTACATGCTTTTAACAGTTTATTAATATTTAATAATATTTAATAATGTATTAATATTTTATTAATGATTAATATTAATTGTATTATTTTATTAAACATAATAACGTTTAATAGTTAATATATGTGACCCTGCCAGGGAAAACCAGGCCAAAGTCACTGGTCAACTTAATGAGATATTGTGTCAATATCATGTCACTCACATTAGCGACAAAACTTAGCCACTCAGTATTATTGCTGTAAATGAAAGATAACAGTCTCAGATATCTATCGTAGTACATATTTTGATCAAAAACATAACTTAAATTCACAAAAAAAGTTGTTTTGAAAAAAAAACAAATAAAAAAAAAAGACCTAGTTTCCCTGGCAGGGTCACATATTATTAATAATAATTATTAATAAAATCTAAATTTGTCAATATTTATTAATAATTAATAACAATAATAAAATTTATGATCAAGCACAACAAAACTGTATATACAGTGTTATCTTCATTATAGATGAATATTTTTTTTTGTCCTTGTATTTGAACATATGATACATTATATCATTATATGAAAGCCTTAGACTTTCTAATATTGAAGACCCCAGTGAAGATATCTGAAAATATAATTAGATAAAGACTGAAAAAAAGATTTAAGAGTAATAAACAGCAATTATAACTTCCTCAAACATTTCTGATTAGACTCTTTACATTTCGGGTTAGTTTTAAGCTTGTGTAGGATGACCTTCTGTCAGACAGTGGGTTGGAGTGTTTTTCAGGACCTGGCAACCTGGGAGTCAGCTGTGCTCTTTGTGGTTGCATTGTGAGTGATGTGAAAGGCACTTCTAAAAACGATTTGAGTGTCTGGACTGAGAGGGATCTCTACAAATCTGACTGTAATCAGATTTCAAACCGCCTCAAGTGCAGCTTGGATCAGATTAGCAAAAATCAGTTTTTGTGTGTTTTTAGAGTGTACGCACAACCAAAAATCAATCTGGTTACAGTCCATATAGACCAAAAATCAGATTTAGGTACACTGCAAAAACTAAACGAGCCAACCTTGATTAGAGTGCCAGCTTTGCCAGCAGTGCTTAATACTTGGATCATTGGACAACTCCTGTAAAGATGGTACATATGTGGGTGTGCCTGAGCACAGGAATTTGCAGGTATATGTGCTGACTGTGCCCATTCTCAATGCCACTTAGCATTCACCATCATCTATGTCTAAGCATATCACTGCACAGTAGACATGATAATTCATAATTACAGGACGCGGCCTCAGGCTGTGTAAACCTGACGAGAGCACTTTCTGCCACATATGCAAGTCAAAACCACCTTAGAGCATTAGCCACAAACTCTAATGTGCTTCTAATGTTGCATATTAACAAACAACCCCATTAACCTTCACTGTGCTTCCACCACACGTACAATCACGACGCCCCTGATTATGATCTCATCTCACCTCGGTGCCACTAAAGCTTTCATTCTGATTATATCAGCCGTTTGACTGCCACAGCTCCAGGTGATTTACTCTGTCACGCCATAACTTTGAGTGTTCTTGCACTATTGGTGTGGTGGGTTATCTTATGGAGCCACTAGAGCAAGCTCATTACTACTCATGCCAGCTTCTCTGGAGGGCATTTTGGGGAGCATCTTCATGAGGCAGTGCACACAAAAACACTATGAATCTGCTTTGCTTGGGAACTCTCAGACAAAAAAAAGAACTTTCTACTAGATTTAAGAGCTTTGCTGTGAGGATCTGATTGCATTCAGTGACAAGAACATTAGTTCTGCCATAAAAACTCAGAAGGGGATGTTAGCGGAGAGGTTAATTATTAGGGTCTTTGACGTAGGCCACACTGGCAGCCCAGGTATTAGGTCTAGAGAAGACCCTGCCGGATAGGTGGGTGGCAGAGGCAGAGCCGCCCCCTTGCGCAGCAGGACCAGGGCCAACCTGGTGGTGGTAGAAGTAGGATGATGCCGATGCATCACGCCTGCAGAGTCTAATTGTTTTCTTTTAAAGTTGAGTAGTAGCTCGTGATTGGCCAGGAAGCTGAATGAATAGGTAACATAGTACTGACTTAGGTAAGCACTGATGAGCGCCTCACCTCATCCCCGACTCATCCCAAAAAAAGTACTGAACACAGTTCCACTGCTCTACAGCTCAGTGCTGCCCATCTAGCCCACCTGGTAGTAGACATAGTGCCAATAGGTCCTATTCTATTAGCATTACAAGCTGTGTATATATTTGTACCACTGTGTCAGTGCAATTTAGTACAAATTTTCAATTAGAAACATTTGGACAAGGAGTAAAAGAGACAACAAAGGAGAGACAAATGAAACCAGGTAGTGGGTTAAACAGTGAAAATATCAAAGACCTTCACAACTACAACAATAATATTTGGTGGATGCATTGATACAGATTGATGGATTGGAGACATTATGATAGAACTGTATATTTATGTGTGCAGGAGTGTCTGGAGAAGGCACAAGTGGCTTTTTTGGACAGTAAGAAGCAGAACCACATGCTGACCGACAGGCTCAAGAGCCTCCAGATGAGTCTGGAAGAATCGGAGCTCAGAGTGGCCGAACTAGACAAACACACTCGCAGCCTACAGGAGGTGACACACACCAAAATTTCAGATTTACACATCTTCTCCTTACTCCTATATGCTGACATTCAGCCTAAATATGTTACTTTAGATATGGAATAGAGCTACGAGGTGAACGTAGGTAGAAAATAATTATTAATTAATGCGTAAATAATTAATGAGTATGTATGCAGGAACTGAGCAAGAATGAATGAATAGTGGAGCATTAAGACTTAAGTCAACTGCTAAGGAATTCTCAGCAGCACTTTCTATGGATGCCATGTCTATTAGACCACATTCATGACACTTTATGAGGCCTATAAAATGCATTAAGCATTATAACCACTTTTATATTGCTTTATTTTTACATTTCTGATAAGAACTTATAATATTCTGAGAAATTAAATATTGGATTTATTGGTTAAACTTTATTTGTCAAAAACATGCCTCACTTTACTTTAAGCTCACAAATACAACTTATAAGGCCTTTTAACTGGCATAAAATATCATATATCTATCATTAATAATGTGTTCTCATTATATAAGTGTACACTTATATTTGGAGCGTACAAACACATGTTATAATACAATTTATTAAATGACTACAGTGGTGCTTAAAAGTTTGTGAACCCTTTAGAATGTTCTATATTTCTGCATAAATGTGACCTAAAATATCATTAGAAGTCCTAAAAGTAGATAAAGAGAACCCAGTTAAACAGATGAGACACACATATTAGACTTGCTCATTTATTTATTGAGGAAAATGATCCAATATGACATATTTGTGAGAGACAAAAGTGAACCTCTGCTTTC
>BRDA01043158.1:23718-36628 GCA_036984385.1 Crenuchus spilurus
CCTGCCGAACAGTAGTAACTACTTGTTACTTAACACTTAATATAGTCTCTTAAGATTTCTTTTACAGTCCTGGACATTTTCTTTAGAATTCTCTGATATAATTCACAATTCATTGTTCATCAATGATGACAAGCCGTCCTGGCCCAGATGCAGCAAAACGGGCCCAAACTATGATACCACAGGCATTATATAACTAGACGCCGCATTGAGCGCTGACTCGTGTGTCAACATCGCCGCCATATTGGAGGGGGCAAAAGCGACCAATATAACAGGAGAGAGATGCTGCACTCTGGTACTGCGTGGAGTTTTTCAAACCATTTTACAATCAAAACAGGATCACATGGGATTACCTTTCACAGGTAAGAAGACTGACAAATTGTTTTTGATCGTATTTGGCCATTCTAACATTTTGAAAACAAAATAATTTTTTTTGGCCTAAAAGTTTCCCAGTGTTTATTAGTGAACATCTGAATGTGTGAATGAATGCACTAGCTTAAATAACTTTGTAGAAAGGCGGTTTATGAAGTTCAGTCCATTCACTCGTATTAGTTCACAGCGCAGCTTTGCCTCCTCCAATATGGCGGACACAAAGTTACGTTACTTCGAGTCAATGCGACGTCTAAGTATATAATGTCTATGGATGATACTACCACCACCATGTTTCACAGATGAGATAAGGTTCTTATGCTGAATGCAGAGTTTTCCTTTCTCCAAACATAACACTTTTCATTTAAACCTAAAAGTTCTGTTTTGGTCTCATCTGTCCACAAAACATTCTTCTAACAGTCTTCTGGTTTGTCCACGTGATCTTTAGCAAACTGCAGACGAGCAGCAATGTTCTTTTTGGAGAGCAGTGACTTTCTCCTTACAACCCTGCCATGCACACCATTGTGGTTCAGTGTTCTCCTGATGATGGACTCATGAACATTAACATTAGCCAATGTGAGAGAGGCCTTCAGTTGTTTAGAAGTTACCCTGGGGTCCTTTGTGACCTCGCTGTCTATTACACGCCTTGCTCTTGGAGTGATCTTTGTTGGTCGACACTCCTGAGGAGGTAACAGTGGTCTTGAATTTCCTCCATTTGTACACAATCTGTCTGACTGTGGATTGGTGGAGTCCAAACTCTTTAGAGATGGTTTTGTGACCTTTTCCAGTCTGATGAGCATCAACAACTCTTTTTCTGATCCTCACAAATCTCCTTTGTTCATGATACACTTAAACATGTTGTGAAGAGCAGACTTTGATAGATCTCTGTTCTTTAAATAAAACAGGTGCCACTCACACCTGATTGTCCTCACATTGACTGAAAACACCTGACCCTAATTTCACCTTCAGATTAACTGCTAATCCTAGAGGTTCACACACTTTTGTCTCTCACAAATATGTCATATTGGATCATTTTCCTCAATAAATAAATGAGCAAGTCTAATATTTGTGTCTCATTTGTTTAACTGGGTTCTCTTTCTCTTTATGTGAAAGTCTGATGATGTTCTAGGTCATATTTATGCAGACAATTCTAAATGTTCACAAACTTTCAAGCACCACTGTATTTAGTATGACAATGTATGAGTGGTTAAAATAATTATAACATTATAACAGTGTCTGTTAGTCATAATGCAAGCTGGAAATGACTTTCATTGGTACTGTATGATAGGTTAGGATGTATTATGATATTTCATAAGACATAATCAACATGGCTATAATGTGTTAAGCATATATATACTGTAAATATGCTGTGTTTATAATGCCTTATATGCTTTATAATGTGTTATCACAGAGCTTTACAGACATGACATTCATGACTGATTTCTCTTTAACGACTCTGTAAATGAATGATTGTTGTAGATCACTATTATTTAAACGGTGATGCGGGTCTTTCCTGGCTCTCAGGCTCTGCGACAGACTGAGCAGGCTGCTCTGGAGGCTCAGGAAAGCTGCATGTTGCTGCAGACAAACCGAGCAGAGCTGCAGGAGCGGGTAACTGCCTTGCAGAGGTCCCTGCACAGCCTGCAGGACGACAGGACACAGCTGGAAAAAGTGCTGGCCCGCCTTGGAAAAGACAAGGCCTCACTCAAGCGTACACTGCAGAAGGTACAGATCTGTGCTCTGTATGAATACTAATCAGAATAAGTTTTGTCAGTACATTATGTGATACATACACCTTATTATGGCTGGTTTAGGTGCAGTATTTAAGATACAAAACACATAAAACAAAGAGCAGATGCTATAATTACTATGAAGTGTGTCTCTGTTCACAGTCTGAAGTGTTGCATTACGATACCTATTCATAAATAATGTAAGCTATATAATTTACAACCTTAAAAACGTTGGGACAATGTACAAAATTACATAAATACTTACTACCAGGTACTTCTACACAGCTTTATGTTTTAGACATTAGTCACCTCAACCACCAACAATGTTCTGCAGCCGTTTGGCACCAGAACTCTTACATTAACTGTTAGGAAAGACTAAACCAATTTCTGAAGATGGAGATGATTAGAAGTGGGGAAATTTTGCCCGGGCATCAGGGTAATGCCCCTATTCCTTTAGAGGAAATGATCAGGGATTTTTTACAGAGAATCAGGGCCTCAATTTTACATTCCATCCAAAAGATATAGTACAGAGTCCCCATAGCTGCACTGGGGCATTTGAAGCCACACAGAACACAGGAATAGCGCCAAACAGACACACAAGCTTTTTCTTTGTAGGTCTCACATCCAAGTAAAACAATGCAATTTCAACATTATTCCCAATTTAATATAGACATG
Source organism: Crenuchus spilurus (assembly GCA_036984385.1). NCBI lineage: Eukaryota > Metazoa > Chordata > Actinopteri > Characiformes > Crenuchidae > Crenuchus > Crenuchus spilurus. Next base: position 26,490 of record BRDA01043158.1, read on the forward strand.
AAATCTTTGCACATCATTGCACTTTGTTTTTAATGTGCATTTTGCACAGCGTCCCAACATTTCCACTTCTAAAATTATAGACTAATAACACAATATGTCTGGAATAATAATATGGAGTAATAAACTGTATTTAGTTTCAGTGTAATGCGGTGTTCATCTAGTCCATCTCCTAGCACATATCAGTAACTGTGATACTAACAAACAAGGCTTTAGATTGGGTTTATTTATAATTTGTGCTTTTTGAACATACTGATTGAGTTTGTCTTATCATCCCAAAGTGCTACTCATGCTTTTGTGCAGCACAAACTCAGTAACAACAGTGTCAAAACAGTAAGAGTGTCATAAATCTATATTTTGAATAAATCTGCTCTAAACTAACCAAAAACCTGTTTTCAGATGTGCTGATATGTTGTGAAAAAACACTCTAAACATTTCTACTCAAGACTTTTGAGCTCAGAACTGAATAAACAGAGGTGTTGGCTACACACTGCTCATTACAGTTTTTAGACATTGTATGTGCTTTTATTTCTAAAGCTTAACTAATGTGAGGTGACACTCCGTTTTCACTCATTCAGTGGCTCCTAGATTGAATATTTATGAGAGGTGTGAACACTCATGTTGAGAGCTCTTTTTTGTTCAGGTTCACATTCACATTCCACGGCCAGTAATCCACCAATGGAATGTCTGGAATTACCATGTCATTATCATATGACATGATATGACATGATGACATAGCAACTTGTTTCATTTGGCAGGAAAAACAACGGAGCTGTCTGAGTCGCTCTCAAAGTCACGTTTCTGCTTATTTAAGCTCCTCTCACAAGAATCTAAAAACGTATTTTGATTCAGCTTATATATATTTAAAAAGGTGACCTTTTAAGGTTTCTGGGGTATCTTTAGTTGTGTTTCTAGGTTAAAATCTTGCAGTTATATAAGTGGTTATGCATAATTTCTTTAATATGCCGCCAGCAGGTGAGCCGACTCCACAGGCTTAACAAAAATAGGAACAAGGTTTTTTTATTTGCTTTCCAGTATTGATACTATTGTATTCTTGAATATAAACTTTTTTTATAAAACTAAGCTCAACTGAGGTATTTTGATTAGTCAACTTAAAGATGCTCTAAATTGGAAAAGCTGAATGTCCGCTATTACAGTTTCAATTCCATACTAGGTTGGGCAAATGTCCCCTCAAGATTCTACTCATAAGAGCTTTTCTTTTCATTCACCTCCTCTCTCACACTTCTCTTGCATACCGTGCACTTCCATCTCTTCTTTCTGTTTTCCCTCAGATCTTGAACTCTTTTGGGAGAAGTTGTTTTCATTTTAAACCCTTCTTTTTACACTGGTGCAGTATCAGCATCAAAAAATGAAAAATGAACAAAACAAAAAAAGCAAAACATGGGAGTAAATACAACTCCATGTTGGTGATTCAATAAAAAAAAAAGAAAACTCAGTACAGATTTATACAAAGACTAACCGGACAATCAGAACAGAGCTCAGCCACCATTATTCGTTTTCTTTCCCAAGCAAGATCAGGCAAATGGTATCTCAACACCCACCACTCAGTTCATACCAGCTTTTCTCTTCACTGATCTCCTCTCTCAGATGCTTCTCTTGCATGCTGTGCAAACCATCTTCAGTGATCTCACATTTCATTCCTCAGCTCTCCATATGCTAATTTTCCATGAGTGCTGCTCAGCTGTATCAGACAGTCAGAGCGGCGCGCATGATTAATGAGCTCACCATAAAAGGCAAAACAGCTTCTTTCATGGAATGGTAAAATTTTACATGGGCGGTTTAAACCAAATCTCGGCATCTTTCACCCTGAGCATGTTCACGTACCCTTGATCAGATTTATTACATTTCTCTTTACATTCTGCTGCATCGCCCTGATACCTGTCAGTACTGCTGTGTCATCTGTAAGTAACTCGTACATGTGGTTACATGTTTGCATTGTGTGTGCATGTGCAGGTGGAGCAGGAGCGTCGGAGGCAGGAGGATGAGGCGGTGAGTGTTGGTCGTCAGAAGGAGCAGCTGGAGCAGACAGTGTGCAGTCTGGAGCAGGAACTGAGCGAGACGCAGGCAGAAACACACACACTAAAGGTTAGAGAGACAGAGAGACAGAAGCAGAGAGAGAAGACAAGAGAGACAAAGTGAGAAAGAGAGGCTAATTCAAATACTTGGAGCGCATAAATCAGTATCCGGTCACCTGAATCCACCATTCCAGTGAAACCTGAGCTGTGAGAAATATACTACATTAAAATTCCATTTCCCCTCCAGGCTTCCTTTACATTATGGATGCGACTTGGCAGCTTTAGCTCCAGCTCCTTAGTGGACTGACAGGGTGATGTGTGTTCTTGTGTGCAGTCCCAGCTCTCCCACCTGGACCAGGCTCATGCACAGCGCCTCCTGGAGGTTACCACGCACCACAGGCAGGAGCTGGAGCTGGAGACGGAGCGTCTGCGGGGGTCCCAGCAGCAAGCTGAGAGAGCGCTGGAGGCTCGAGAGAAAGCCCATCGACAGAGAGTCCGCTGTTTGGAGGAGCAGGTCAGCTTGGATAATCTCTACTTCTGATTCTGAGCAGTGGTCTTTCTGCCCTGCACCCCTTCTTATTCACTTATTTGGAGGGAATTATATGTAGAGAATATGCAGAAGCTTCATATGGATAACTATAAACAGCAGGACTATAAGTACAGTTGACACTACAGACCAAATGTCAGTGACAGTCGTACATTTCTCACCTAGGCCTTCAGTAATGCTCTGTCAGAATCAACCTACCCCTCAGAAACTAATTTATGGTTATAAAAAATGTTGTATGCAGAAATACAGTATAAAGAGCCAATGTATTGCAGACAGATAACTCCTGTAGCCTTAATAAATGCCTCTATTGAATACACAAACCTGGGGTGAACAAGTCTCCTTCTACTGCAGCTACAGCCAGAACACACATAAAAACATCAATAATAACCTAAAACTTGCAATATTATTTAGGAAAATAGCAACATTTCACTCACCATTAAGAAGTCCTTTCCTATTGACATCGAAGCTAATGCTAACTAGATTGACTATCCAATCAATGGGTCTGAATACGGTGACATTGCCAGATGCCTGCTAGAGGGCCCTGGTGACACCAACTCAAAATCTGATAGGTTGAAGCAACAGTTTCATTGACATTTATTTTGTGTTAAGAGAGCCTGCAGAATGAATTGTGAAGGCCTCAGCAGTCTTTTTTGATTTTGACCCTGCCTGGCAACAAATAATGGCTGAAATGTGATTGGTTAAATGCTTTAATATGAAAATACATGTCTGGAAACAGCACAACCATCGGAAAAGGAAGCAGACAGATGATTTGGAATTATTTAATAAGTATTCATGGACAAAATATAATTAACATCAGTTTGTAATTCAGATATTTCTTAGGCCAGCAGAGAAGGCCTTGCAGGCCCTGATGGCCCACCACTACCAAATGTATGTACTGTGTATGATAGTTTATATGCTTTTAGCTGTGGTCTGGTGGTTAGGGATCTGATCTCATGACCAGAACGTTGCCAGTTTGATCCCCGGGCAGGTCATGACTGTAGTGCCCTTGAGCAAGACACATAACCCCCAACTGTAAGTCGCTTGATAAGAGCATCTGCCAAATGCCTCAAATGTAAATGGTCCACCACCCAAAAGGTGGTCTTAAAGAGACATATTCCAAGCCTTCTTTTGTTTAATGTTGATCAGTATGGCTTATTGATCATGGAACCATGACCATAAAATAATTTTTGATGTATGACCTGTGTATGTTATAGTAGGGGTGGTACTAGGGCCGGGCTTATATCCAACCCAGGACTGATCGACCAGCAACTGCTCAGCACCCCCCACCTTCCAGCCCTCTGAACAAAAGCTGTTCATGCACGTCTGTCCCCCAAAATTCACGTGTGCCAACAAGAGAAAAATATGTGCAGTCATGGGCCACAGACCCGTAGCCCTATAATAGTATTATGAGAATTTTTAGGTGGTCGTGGTACTTTTTTAAAGTAGACCAAGAAGCAACAGTCCACCAACTCTTCTCACAACTGCATAAAAAAGCCCAATTGTTTTTACAAAAACCTGGAAACAAGAACCTGGCAACCATGAAGTTCCCATGCTGGGCTATGAGTTGAGTTGCCCCGTAGCCCTTGTAGCATTTTCTTGCACTGGTTGTGTTGAGCTGACAAGCTGCTGCTAGTTATTTCACCTTCTGTTCTCTTCATGTTTCATGTCATAAAGTCTCTTAATCAGAATCAGAATCAGGTACTTATTGGCTATGTATGCTCACACATACAAGAAACATTATACTCCATCATTATAGTTTCCTGACAAATTAAACACACACACTTCCCTCTGAACTCATATTCATTTTCCCAGCGTGCCTGAAATCTTCTGCAATCTGTCTATTTTTCATTTCTCTAAAGCAGTCGTATCTACCCAAAAGCTCAGGAACAGTAATGTAGGTGTAACGTCCAGTGTTCAAACTAGAAATCTCATTTTTTTACAACCTGCTTAATAGTCATATTATTTATTTATTATTTCTCAGATATCTCAATGGCCGTTCAAAAAATGGTAACTTGCCGCAAATGGCCCGCAGATTGGACTTTGAACATGCCTGGATTAGAAGATCTGCCTGTCACATCACTGTGTTTATGCCCACACACAGTGTCCATGTAGTAATGTAGCTGGATTTTTGCAGAATTCCCATCCTGGGTCATGCTGCCTGCTTTTCCATCAGCAGCCTGAGAGAGCAGGCTTGAGCAGATCTCTGCAGGTTGTCTGCTGGCTCAGGCGTCTGTTGGCTGATGTATCAGAGCTGGGGGTCCTTCACTTTCCCAGCGATGGTGATTCAGTTGCAGTTCAAAAAAAGGTGGTGGCTGAATTCACATGCATCAGAGTGGGCATATGCTTGTTTTCAGCCCCTGGTGTCAGTGGGTTGATTGGAGATAATTGGGTTAAAAAATTGATGATAGACCACTTTATTAATCGCAGAGGGAAAGTCATATATTACAGCAACACCAGTAGAGTGTTGAATAGAGTAGAGTAGAATATGTGTACATGCATATAGAAAGTGGCATTGGCGTAGACACAGTGCAATATGTACAGATGTAGAGGCAAAGTGAGGAATGTCTACTGTCTTTCTGGAATTTAAGGGGTCAAAATTTAACAAACATGGCTCTCCAGGACTGTTCAGCGTTTATAAGCTGTGTGTGTGTATGTGTGTCAGGTGTGTACACTGAAGGAGCAGCTGGAACAGGAGATGCGGCGGAGGCAGACGTACATGAGCCAGATGCTGAAGCCCGGACCCTGAGTATCTCCCGAGCCTGCGATCTGCTGACCCCTGAACCCTGGGACAAGAGGAACACAGCAAAACCCCTGAGTGTCAACACAAACTCCTACTGCTGCCTCGCGTTCTGCTCGCTGCTGGAGCCCGGCCAGCACAGCTTACTGAGGCTGCTCAGATGGACACACAATGAGCAGTTTTTAAACACACACACATACACAGGCTTGTTTTTATAACCTACAAGGACGTGGAATCTTAAATGTATCCCATATGTACACTACTGCTCAAAAGTTTGGGGTCATCTCCGATTAAACTGAACAATTTTCTGAACAACACTTTGTGGAGACTCTGATTACATCCACAAACACTTCTCAAAAACAAGGGTGAGGTAGGACAGTGTCACCACTTTTTAGCTCAGTTTTGGTGTCTCCCACAAGTTGTAGACAGTGAGCTTATACATTTTAGTAAAGCTGTTTAACACATTTCACACAAAGCTACATGGGATGTAGGAATATGTAAGAGTGGCAATTGGACCAGCAGGGGACCGACTCTGCAGAGCAGCAGTTGGACCTGCTAGGGACTGCACCCGCAGAGCGGCGATTGGTCGCTAGAATGGGCCCTTTTCTTTCCATAGTTACTGGGTCTCCTCCTCCTACTCCGGCGCAGTGATTGGTTGCTGGAGTGAGCTCCTGTTCTCTTATTGGTCAGAGCCAGTAATCAGCTCATCATGCTCAGATGGTTACTGACGTTTTTAAAGGCTCCTGCCCAGCAGTTCGGCATTTTCATTCATTTTATCCACCAATCCATCTCAGTCATCTGCAGACAGATTTTTGTAGGGGTTTAGCTCTGCCCCGACTTGTATTCTTCTAAATGTACCTTTCTTAGTCCCTGGCCTCCTCTCAGTCTAGTTTAAGGAGGTCAGGGATGTTGCTGTTTTTATTATTTTCTTGGGTAGATTTGGGGGGGATGTTTGCCTGGGGAGAAGGCCCACTGGTAAACCCATGAGCCTGGCAGAGTACGATCTTAATTCAAGGCTTGGTATGGTACAGCGGCTCTGCCTCCCCTTTTTTGGCATATAGTGGGCTGTGGAAGCCTCCTGTTGCTGATGTATTGTTCCATCAGGGAGGCTTACTCGCCCACAGTCTCCCTCAAGTGGCACTAGAGCTCTGGAGAGGCTCCCCTGAGGTGGCGCTGCACGTGTAGAGCATAGGATTCCGTTTAGACCTACCCCAGGTGGCAGCACACCTCAGGAAAGGGTAGAGCCTCTGCCTTAGCACCCTTGAGGTAAGTTTTGTTTATTTTCAGAGCTTTATTTTTGACCACTCCCTATGAGTGTAGTGGAAGCATGTGTGCACCACTCCTTTCCACCTCTGCTGTACTATGCCTACACAAATAGGATGACGACCACCAGGTCAGCTACTCCCACTACTGCCATTTCCTTCTGCTCCTGAGGTGGATTCTCATGCGGTCCACACCACACCAGCTGCTCATCTACATCTACTGCTTGCAATCAGTGCTCCCCTATATGCACCTCTGCCAGCCTCGGACCCATATCATAACCCACCACCATCAATTACACTGAAGTAGAAATGGACTCCTGCTAGCAGTAATCAGACTGATGCCGGACTGATGCACTTTTCATTTTAATTATCACTATTATTAATGTCATTATTGTTTTACACTAAAGCACAATGTCAGACTTAACTGATGATGTAAATTTCTATCAGTAGTTTGATCAAAGGAGGATGGATCCTGTTTGTGAGTCTTGGTCCCTCCCAAGGTTTCTTCCTCCAGCCTTGAGGGAGTTTTCCCTTGTCACTGTCGCCTTTGGCTTACTCACATCAATTTTTGGGTTTTGATTCAAATTGTCTGATGCCAATTATGTAAAGCTGCTTCATGACAACGTCCGTTGTAAAAAGCACTATGTAAATATATTTTTGATTGATTGATTAATTGATTGATCTCCCATTCCATTGATTTTTGATATTGATCTATTGTTTATTGAGGTTGTATATGTATAATGTATAATAACATAAAATAGTATTTTTACATTCCATGATGCTCAAAATATGTACTAAACTTTTGGTGGAGATTAACCAGCTGTAATTAAGTGTATAAGCTCACTGTCAACAACATGTAAGAGACACCAAAACTGAGTTAAAAAGCGGTGACACTCTCCTACCTCACCTTTGTACCGTAGAAGATGGAGATTTGATCAGAGTCTCAAAAAAAAGTATGTGAGCCTCCTTTCACCTGTTCATCAATAATCAGGACCCCCACAGAGCAGATATTATTTGAGTGGTGGATCATTCTCAGCACTGCAGTGACACTGATGTGGTGGTGGTGTGTTAGTGTGGGTACAAGTGGATCAGACACAGCAGAGATGCTGATGAAGCCAACGGTGTCCTCTGAGCATCCATGAAGGACTAGAGGACCAAAACAAACAAGGTAGGTGTGTCTGATGGAGTGGACAGTGAGTGGAAACTCTAGCAGCTCAACTGTGTCTGATACACTTGGATCAGAACACTCACTAAGGGTGCTTTCACACCTAAAAGTCCGAACCATGGTTCATGTGTTTGTTACTCTGTATATATTTGGTCTGGTTAGGTTTGTGTTCACACTGCATTTTTGCAAGTCAACCAGACTTTTATTATGACACTCCCACGTGCTGTTGTCATCATTATGTGGTGTGCATTGTCCTACACTAAACACTGATTGGTTTGTAGTAGGACGTGTGTCTGACGCGTTTAAATACTTTTATATAGTTTTATATATCGATGCCACAGTTTCTTTAGTTTAGGTTGTTTTTAAGCTGACTCTTCACATGTTCATCGGACCAAAATTATATTAAACTTGTCTCCTCCTCGCTCCATGTGCTACCACAGCTCATTTCTGCCCCTGTTCCGCTTATTTTACTTTTGTTATTGTCGTTGAATGTTGTTGAACGCCTGCGTCAACTTCCTGTATTTGGTCCGAACCTTCTAGAAAAGTGTTTTCACACTGCACGTGAACCGGACCATGGTTCAGTAGCTCCGGACCGACACCACCTCTTTTGTTCAGACCAAATTTTGCTCCTTTGGTCCGGACCATGGTTCGTGGCCACTTTCACACCTGCTATTTTGGTTCGGACCAAACTGACAAGTCCAAAAGTCCGGACCAAACAATGTAGGTGTGAAAGCATCCTAACACACCACCACCACGTCATTGTCACTGCAGTGCTGAGAATGATCCGCCCAAATAATAGCTGCTCTGTTCATTGAAGAACAGAGTGAAAGTCTAACGATGTCCTGAAAATGTACAAAATGTACAAAAACAAACACTCCCACACCTTGACACAGAGAATCCAGAACTATTGAGCTAAATGAGCACAAATCCCTTCAGTAATTCTGATCCACACAACAACAAAAAAACAACAAACAAAGAGATCACTGTTCTCCCAAACGCTCGGCAAGCACCAAATTGTTTTAAGGATTTGCTCAGCAAGCAGCCGAAGCGTGCGTTAGTCCTCTGTCTGTCCCTGTTGGCCTGACGCTAAATCAGCACAATGTGAGGATGGCAGCCCCCCTGCGTACCTCACACACACACACACACACACACATTCCACACCTTTACACATCCTCTTGTGCGTCACTTATTTAATCACTTTATTGCATGTAAGTGCATCAGGTCTAACGATAATGAGACTGAATCGTTTTCACGTGTAGACACCCTGCAAGGAGCCTCGCAGGCATGTTCACTGTTCACTACTGATCCGTGTTATCACTTTTTTTATCTCTCATTTGGTCTGTTTCTGCACAATCTGCACCCTAATCTCTTAAGAAGAGATTACACGTCCTTTCTTCAGCACCGCTCCACCAAATGATGTTTTACGAGCCAATAAAACCACAATAAGCGATGAAACAATGAGCAGATTGATGTTTGTAGCTGGAGGAGTCGCTGTATTTGCCTTGGCTTTGCCTCGTGGATAATTACTCTAACTTGTTTTGATGTGTGCAAACAACTTAAAAACTGCCTGAAAAAGTTCCCTCGTGACAGTTTGGCTCCAGGATTTGATCTCTATTACTAATAACCCTCTCTGTCAAAAGCTTTTCTTTCTTTCTCCTCCGCAGACTACGACCCTCTGCGTCCGCTGCCAGGAGAGCCTCGGCACAAGAGGCTTCACACAGGGATTATTGCCTGATACTGTCTGTGGCTCACGTCTTGCCTTTTGTTTAAAGAGGGCTATTTCATACTCCTTTGAAATGCGCTGGATGATGAATTCGCTTGGGAAATTGACTTTCAGCAGAGTAATCCAAAGCAGAGGGGCTTTGTGTGCACGTTTGTTGTCTTTGAACTGGCATCTTGTGCAAGTTCTACACGAGAGGGTCACGTCACATGATTGACATGTTCCTGGCCTTGCTCTTGTGCTGCTTGTGGGACTGTATACCAGTGTGTGTTGCCCTGAAGTGTGTGTGTGTGTGTGCAGCAGGAGTCAGGATGGTTTTCCACAGCAGTGAAAGCAAATGCTCCAAGCCTCTTTAATGCACCCTTTGATTACCATAGCTCTGCCCACCGCTTATCCAGTTTCCAGCCCTCTCTCCACAATTGGCTGCTAGCACCTAATTATGCAAGGTAGCGAATCCCTGGGGGTGTGCGTGTGGGGTTGGAGGGGGGCATAGGGGGCCGGTCCTGAAAGAACCCCTTTGGCAGGCAGAATAGAGGTTTTATTGAGGATATTTCTAAGCTAACCATCAGGGACCAAATTGCTGGATTGTAAAAAAAAAAAAAAAAAAAAAAATAGAAAAAAGAAAAAACAAATCTCTCTCTCTCTCTCTCTCTCTCTCCCTCTCTTACTCTCTCT
>BRDA01043161.1:0-18327 GCA_036984385.1 Crenuchus spilurus
CAAACAACCTCAGACCAAACAACCTCAGACCAAACAACCTCAGACCAAACAACCTCAGACCAAAAGTTATCAGATCAAAAGTTATCAGATCAAACAACCTCAGACCAAAAGTTATCAGATCAAACAACCTCAGACCAAAAGTTATCAGACCAAAAGTTATCAGACCAAAAGTTATCAGACCAAAAGTTATCAGATCAATCAACCTCAGAGCAAAAGTTATCAGATCAAAAGTTATCAGACCAAAAGTTATCAGATCAATCAACCTCAGACCAAAAGTTATCAGACCAAAAGTTATCAGACCAAACAACCTCAGACCAAAAGTTATCAGACCAAAAGTTATCAGAACAAACAACCTCAGACCTAACGGTATTGGTTTATTGGTAGAAAATGAGTCATTCTATGTAAAATAAAAAATTTAGCAGTCCGATAGAGCTGGAATGAACTGATTCGTGTTTCACAAACACTTCCAGTCTCCAGTACACCGTCTGCTGTCGGAAGCTAATTTTGAGAAAATGTGTAATGCTATATTTGCACAATACTAACTGGTCATCAAAAGCCTCCATTACTTGCTACATTAGCCTTCTAACTCCAGCTCAAATCTTCAAACCTGTGATGGTTAATGGACTATGTTCTGCTTAAGTGAAGAAAACTGTATTTTTTCCCAAAACTATTACTGGAACGTGAACCGCAAAGTTCACTTTATTCTTTATAATCCTGCCTACAAAGTTTCGCTTGCACATAATCACTGATTTAACTCAAGTGATTGTAACAATACATTGTGGGTCCCCAAAGCAGTTTAATAACATAGGAAACATTTGTAATGTGGAATTGCTTTTGTGAGATGGGATATTGTTATGAGTTTCTCAGGGGTTCCAGCTTCAGGGCCAGACTTTAATTACAGTGCAACGACTGCACTTGCAAGTCTCAAACAATCCTCTCCGTATGAATGTGCATCCCCATAACGTATAGGCAATTTTTATGAAACATAGCAACGAGTTGCCTCATGCCAAATGGAGCAGAAAAGGGGAAAATGGCCACTTGGTTGACACATTCGCGTATTTTATGGCCTCCATACAAATAACTATGGACAAGGACAAAACATATTAGAGTCCAGTGAGTTCCCTCACAGTAAAACAACATATATACACACCTAGATATGCGAAAGTGAAGCAGACTGCTATGAACCCAGTGTTAAGGAGTGGAAGAGTCTAATGGATGAAGATTACACACATCTAAAATTATTTTTCCCAAAGTGTTACACAGGGTTTTGTTCAGAACAAACTCAGCAACAACAGTGTCAGAAGAGTAAGAGTGTCATAAATCTATATTCTGATTAAATCTGGTCTAAACTTAGACTTTACAAAAACCTGTTTTCAGATGTGCTGATATATTGTCAAAAACACTCTAAACATTTCTAGCCAAGACTTTTGAGCTCAGAACTGAATAAACAGAGGTGTTGGCTACACACTGCTCATTACAGCTTTTAGACATTGTATGTGTTTTTTTTTCTAAAGCTTAACTAACATGAGGCGACACTCCGTTTTCCCATTCCACTCCCATTCCACAGCCAGTAATTCACCAATGCAATGTCCAAAATTACCATGTCATTATCATATGAATGTCAGATCACGTCAGTTCGCTGGGAAAATGTGCAGCTGTCTGACTTGCTCTGAAAAACATGTCTCTGCTTATTTAAGCTGCACTTTCAAATATCTAAAATATATTTCTATTCAAGCTATATATATATGTGACCCCGCCAGGGAAAACCAGGCCAAAGTCACTGGGCAACTTATTGAGATATCATACCAATATTGTGTCACTCACATTAGCGACAAAACTTAGCCACTCCGTATTATTGCTGTAAATAAAAGATAACAGTCTCAGAAATCTATCGGAGTACATATTTTGATCAAAAACAAAACTTAAATGCACAAAAAAATTTTTGAAAATTTTTTCCCTGGCCTGGTCACATATTTGAAAAGTAAACCCTTTAAGGTTTCCAGGGTATGTATAGTTTTGTTTCTGGGATAAAATCTTACAGTTTGCAGAATTTTGGTTTTGTCCCTGCTGGCAGCAATGCCAACTCCAGGGGGTTAAAATCCATACTGTGTATTTGACAATCAATCCATCATCACAAAACATAATATTGTAATCGTGACCCTCCCACCTCATGCTTCGTCTTTGGCTCCGCCTCTGTCTTTTTTTCCCTTGTCTTGGTCCACGTGTTCTGTGTATGTTTACATTTCACCACATGTCTGTTGCCACGTGCTTGTGTTTACATTTTATTGGCTCCACCCCCAGCCACATCATGTCATGTCTCATTGTAAGCACTTGTGTCTTGTTCATTCACAGCCCTGCCATCTCATTTCATGTTAATCACTGTTTCTATAGAGCCTTCGCTCTGTGTCCCAGCTCTTGTTCATCAGAGCAGCGCTTTGGGCACAAATTCTCACAGCCTAGTGCGTTCATGGTTAAAGATGGTTAAACAGATGAACCTCAGGAAAACTACAAATACTATATAAATAGTGAGCCCCAATCTCCAAATGACCAATATGATGGCAATGTCCATGGTCCAGCATCCAATGCTTCATCTATTTGTATATGCTTATGGACTTACTTGTACTATTACTGTGCCTGGAAATCTTTGAATTCAAAGCCAGTAAACGAGAGTTGAGTATACAGTAAGCCCTGAACGTCATTACCTGGATCAGATGAAGGGTGTTAGATGTTCAGGACCAGGATTGACCACTTTAATTGTAGCTATGTGGCCTTTCACACTCATATAACACAAATATAATTGGAAACCACCAACATGGCGTTGATATTGATGCATGGTCCAGCAGTCAATGCGACATTCATGTGTATTAATGTTGGAGCTCTGTAATTTGGTAGATGTCTAGGACTAGGATTGGCTACCCCTCATCCTTATAAAACAAATATAATTGGAAATGAATAATAAGGCCCAATCTCCAAATGACTCTTCTTCCAGTCAATGACCAATATGGCGGCAACATTGACACATGACTTGCATCTATGGGCAGTCGTGGGCTGGTGGTTAGGGATCTGGTATTGTGCGCTGCTTCGGTATCCGGGCAAGTCATGACTGAAGTGTTTTTGAGGAAAGCACCTAACCTCCATCTGTTCCCTGGGTGCCATAGATAGGGACTGCACATTGCTTTGGGTGTTCACTACTATGTGTAGGTGTTTCTCTGCATGTATGGGTTAAATGCAGATGTCAAATTAATCCGTGTGCAAGCACATTGGCCAGCACTTGTGCCCTTTATCACTTACGGATTTACTACTACTAGTACTGTGCCTGGAGATCTCACAATTCAAAGCCAATTCACTGGAGTCTAGACCTCAGATGGTCCCTTCTTTACCTGGATGAGACTCAGGGTGGAGGACCAGGATTGAACACTGTGACCTTTCACATTCATATAAAACACATTTCATTTGAAATGAACCATAAACCCATTGACATATTCACAACAAAAGCTGAATTGGACTGGATTTCTGTTCTGTAAAGCTCGTGTGGTAACCCGGCAGCTACAAAAGAAGGCATTGGTGGGCAGAAACTGGAGAGATTAATTCTATCCGGTTTCCATTTGTTAATTTTCCTGGACAGACGAGTGTGACACTTCCAAGGTCATGTGGCGAGCATTTTAATAACCGCTGTAATAAATTTACACTCAAAGCTCAGAAGAGGCACACGGTTCAATACACTGTGTGCACAAGACAGAATTGAATTTTAATTGATTTTATGAAAAAAGAGAAAAATCTAATAGGATTAATGGGATTATATAACGTGTCACGGCGCTTTTAGTGGACGTAACATACGTGAACGGTGTGTAATTTAGCCAACGCTTCGTCTGTCGATTGATCTGTTGGACAATAGACTTAAAATACTCAGTCAAGTGAGGCTGAGAAGATTGGATATTATGCTCAGCGCAGGTCTATTAGATTCTAACAGCTGCTGGGGTAATAAGACCTTCCGTATTCTCCTCCATATGTTGCTGGAGTTTGCTCCCTGTCCAGCAGCTAAATGGATTTTGGAACTATGATGGGGACTATGGGCATCTGCGCTGTTTCTCGAGGCCTGCGAAGTGTCATCTGCAGCGTAATTTACCTCCCAGAGGTCATTTACTCCATAATTATCCTAACTTGGCAACTGCCAACGGTTGATAATTCATAATGAATCTGAAAGTAAATAAAGCTGTGAAAGGGAGCTGTGATCAAGCTTATGTAAAGAAAGGATGTCTTGTCTTGAGTTGAGGCTAAAGTGTGATATGTCAACATGTCCACCACATTGGTTGTGGCAAGACTGACCTGTAAATAAAGACAAGAAAATGGGGCAACAAGCCTCTTTTAAAATGAAGGGTTTGTGATATACAGGTTTTGTCTTCAGATGCTTTGTATCTCCGTTTTTTTAATCACTGCTAAACGCTAATAATTTTTAGGTCTACGGGAACTAAATTAATAATGTGATGAACAATCATTCATTGTCATGAGGAATTGTAAAAACTCAGTTCTCAAGAATGGATTTGGCTTATTTTTATTGGTTAATAGTTGTTTAATGTACAGCAGAACCTCAGTTACTGTTTGTCCTGGTTACTGTACAATTCGGCTATTATCAACTCTTGCCCCAGTTATCATTCATCACCTCAGTTTTCATCAGCATGCCCATGTGACTCGCCAGTAATTTCACAAAAACTAAGGCTTCCGTTGTTCACTCTGGCTTGGTTTCTTGTTCAGTCTTGCTTGTCGTACTTCACTGAGATCAGGTTAGAGAGACGATGTCCATATGTTTGGGCAATGTCCAGATATTGTTTCCCTTTGGACGCATATAGTACTAACACTGTCTGGCTGATTTGAAATAAATATGTCCACGTTTGCTCTTACTAGGGAATGGCTACATAATTTGGATGATTCTCCCTCCAAGAAATCTATTTTGAGAGGTTGGTTCGAGCCAGACATCCTCCTGATCTTTCTTTGATGTTCTTATTTTTTAATATAAAAGAAACCTGATTATGAGCATTTTAGTTTATATGATTGCATATTATAGCCAGGGGCGTCGTAGTGCGGGGAAAAGTGGGACTGAGTTACTCCCAAGTGATGGGAGGGCCCTTGAGGAGTCTGGAATTTTCTTTTATTTTAAATATTAAAGGAAATCATATTTAGTAATGGGGGAGGAGCCTGGGCACTGCTTGTTGGTGCTACAACCCTGATTACAGCTAAACCTCAAAATAATTTCTTTAATTCTTTCCTTGTCAGTGTGATTGCGCGCAAAGGAATTTTAGCCTTACTTGTGATAATTCCCTGAGATCAGGTTGTGGATTGTGATCATTTGCCAGCGCCAATATAATACAGTGGCCAATGGTGTCTATGTGTTACTAGTACAGTACTGAGCAATAGTTTACTGAATTGGAAAAACCCTGATAACCCATATACATAAATTACATTTTATTGTGTCAGTCTGTTAGTGTAAATATTTCCTGTCATTGAGGAAACCCAGTATTTATGGATACCATCCAGTACCTGGTGCAACTAATCAATACTCCATTAGGTTTACTTCATTAAAGTAAATCAGGTGTGCTGGTAATGGAATTGACCATATAATTCAATAGCTGGGGTGCAGAAGATTACCTTCTATCCATCTAACAAGCTATTAAGCATCTCCTTGTATTGCCTGTGTGTTTAAAAGTAATATATTGGTCATCATAGTTACTCTTTGGACCAGGCCTTCAACAAGGTTGGCGTAGAAGAAGGGAGGGAACTCTAGAGCTGTTCTTTGGTGGCTTCTGTTTTGAGCCCATGATGAAAGGAGATGGACCGACAGAAAGAAGAAGGTACAGGACATCAGATATGAAGAAGGAGGGACTTCAGGTAGGGTCCACCTCCAAATATAGTTATAACGTCATTTTAAGAATGCCTTACTTTTGTGACTTTTGTCCAAACAGTGGGCGGGGAAACCAATAATCAATATCAGCCAATAATATCGTTTCACCTTCACCTCCAGACCACGCCCAAATACCTCAGCTGAGTCCATCCAACTTTTCACGTGAAAACACTTCACCCAAGTGAAGCTCCACCCAAATAAATCTGTTTAACCTTCTTTTAACACTTTTGAGGACTAGACAGTAGCAGTCAAATGTTTGGACACACCTTCTGGACATTCATGATTTAAAAATGTAATTATTTAGTAAACAAACAAACCAGAATATGTTTATATTTGACATTCTTCACAGTAGGTACCTCTTGCTTAGATGCAGTTTTCTTGGCATTTTCTCAGTCAGCTTTATGAGGTAGTCACCTGGAATGGCTTTCAGTTAACAGCTGTGTCTCGTCAAGAGCTCATGACTTGCATTTCTTGCCTCTTAATGTGTTTGAGACATCAGTTGTGTAAGTTTACTACATGATTCCTTATGTGTTCCTTCATAGTCTGGATGACTGGTACTGTATACACAGTAAATCTGCCAGTGTTAAATCAACACTATTAGAGTTCAATTAACACTGAGATGGTTACATTTTGACACCCTCAGTGTTAATTTAACTCTAATAGTGTTGATTTAACACGGGCAGATTTACTGTGTATAAAAATGCCATTGTTCAGTATTAGCTATTTCATTTATTCAGCCAAACATTGGTTGCCAAATATTCGGAGCATCCCTAATATACATAGGCAGGGGTTGGACAATGAAAGTGAAACAGCTGTCATGTCCGTGTGGGAGGTTTCATGGCTAAATTGGACCAGTCTGGTGACCAATCTTCATTAATGTCACATTGCACCAGTAAGAGCAGAGTGTGAAGGTTCAGTTAGCAGGTAAGAGCACAGTTATATAGTATATTACAATGCACACAACATTATGGTGACATACCAGAGTTCAAAAGAGGACAAATTGTTGCTGCACGTCTTGCTGGCGCATCTGTGACCAAGACAGCAAGTCTTTGTGTCTAAATATTATTGAGCCACTTTGGGGTGTTTTGGAGGAGCGAGTCAGGAAACGGTTTCCTCCACCAGCATCACGTAGTGACCTGACCACTATCCTGCAAGAAGAATGGCTTAAAATCCCTCTGACCACTGTGCAGGACTTGTGTATGTCATTCCCAAGACAAATTGACCCTGTATTGGCTGCAAAAGGAGGCCCAACACCTACTAATACATTATTGTGGTGTAAAACCAGCTGTTTCAGAATTTTTCCATAATTTGACCACAGTGTACATCCTGTAACATTGGTTTGAATCCCAGCTGTTGCACATGACTCCTGAGGCAAGACAGCTTCAACTTCCCACATAACTGAGAAAAAATCAGTCAGCCTTGTCACTAAAATGTCTTCATCTTCTAACACCTTTCTTCACTTCTTACTCATGTCATAACAAATTCTTACTTTGTACTTTTGGGACAGAACAGAAATGACTTCACCTGACACGTCTGTAAGCAGGGTGTCTTAGTCTGCCAGCCATGCTGACACGTTTGGTGTTATAATAACTCAATAATATGATTTTAATGCTGTGGTTGAAACACATCTGGATGCAGATAGACAGACGGACTCTCCGAGCTTGTGTGTAAGTGTTTGAGGCATCAGGCTTAGTGGTGAGAGATCCAGCTGATGTGGCACAGTTCTCATTAGTGGCGGGCATTGCCAGGCCCCGTGGCACCATGACAGCTGTCTCAGGTTCAGTCTGATTAATACACTATCTCTCACACTGCCACCCTGCTGCCCAGCCTGCAGGAGCACGGGAAGGAAAACAGCCCAGCGACTCTCAAGTCAAAGTCAACTTTATTTGCAAGAAACCTGAAGAGTCGGCAACTTCCGTTGGCAGTCAATGTTTTGTTTTTAAAGACCCCGGAGTGTTTTTTTTTATGTACACTTTAAACATACATTGAGATGCACTTTATGGTCAAATCAGAACACAAACTAGACAAGAAAATGTTGCTGTCTGTCTGTTTGGGTTTCTGTGGTAACAGTGCAGGCGTCAGTAATGATGATGACGTGGCTTCAGAGTTGCCAGGTTGGCAGTTTTCCTGCAAAATTGCAGTATTTATTTGAAAAATTTCAGAGGTGGTGGGGTGTAAGTTTTTGGACATTAAAATGTACTGTGAACCAAAAACCCTTATTGTACCAGAGTAGAAAAATAGTAATGTTGGAGATGCCTTAGATCAGGGGCGGGCAACTCCAGTCCTGGAGGGTGGGATTCCTGCACAGTTTGGTGATCTACCTGATCAAACACACCTGATTCAACTCAGCAGGCAATTAGCAGGTTTAAGTTTATTGTCAGAGCGCAATCACCACTAAACTCTGCTGGGCCGGTGCCCTCCAGGACTGGAGTTGCCCACCCCTGCCTTTGATAGACTAATATTAGAAGACCCCAGTGGAGGGATCTGAAAATATAGATTGGAGTCACACTCAAATTGAGTAAAAAACAGCAATTATAACTTCCTCAGACATCTGTTATTAGACTCTTTAGCTTGCGGGTTGGTTTTAAGTTTGTGTTAGGTGGCTTTCTGTCAGACAGTGAGCTGGAGAATTTTTCAGGACCTGGCAACATGGCATTCCACTGTGTTGCTCTTTGTGGCGCATTTCTTGGATCTGCACATAGATTTTAAACCACCTACAAATGTGGCTGGGATCAGATGGATGCATGTGGTTTTTGTCTTTCCAGACAACCAAAAATCAATCTGTATACGATCTAGATAGACCAGGGTCGTCTGAACACAAAGAGCTTCTGAGAGCCTTCTCACGCCACGCTGCCTTTTTAAGAGACAATAGATGACTTTTTAGTGCATTACCTTCAGCTCGGTGCCAGATGAAACCTGGCAATGATGCCGTATTCTAATTGCCCTAATCAGCATAGTAATTGAGCAAAATATCCCCAGGACAAAATGGGTTTATAGGGTAATTTTGATCTGCTTCCCTTTGCTGGAGCGGGCTGGCGGTAATCAGGGAATGGCCTGAGAAATGGATGAAGGCACAGTGTTGGCAGAGCTGCTCCATCCACTAGCCTGGACCGCTGCCCACTAATCAATCATTATCCGTGCCATTTGTAAGCCCATCTGAAGAGGACCCCTGCCTTTTACAAAGTGCAGACCATGAAGAAGAGGCTTTAAAAAGCCATCACGTCACTGCTGTGGAGATATATAGTCAAATGAGGGCTTACCTGTTTTTGGCAGGAGATGTGCACGTCTTATGAGTTGTCATTTTGCTGTCGTAATAATGTGTCCAAAAGTTTGCGGACACCACTTCTAATGAAGGCACTCAGCGACACAGATGTGCAAATGCACACATAGTTTCTCTAGTTCCTGTAGAGAAGTATTGCCAATGCGCAGTGGGCTAGAAGCTCCAGCATTGAGTTGTTCAGCTGTGTTCTCTGTTCCATCCAGTGCGTTTGGAGTGAGTTGGTGATGAGGTTTTAATAGCCTTGATTTCCAAAGAAACTATGAATGAGCCATGACTTTACCAAACATGTTTGATATTTATGACCGGAAACATTAACGAGTGTGAGCAATGTAACAGAGCGAGTGACAGCCAATTATCGGCAACAGCCAATTAGAGATCTAGAACAGCAAGTGTGAGGTATTGGGTACAGTGTTGGGTACAGGAAGTGTGAGGTATTGGGTACAGTGTTGGGTACAAGAGGTGTGAGGTATTGGGTACAGTGTTGGGTACAAGAGGTGTGAGGTATTGGGTACAGTGTTGGGTACAGGAGGTGTGAGATATTGGGTACAGTGTTGGGTACAAGAGGTGTGAAGTATTGGGTACAGTGTTGGGTACAAGAGGTGTGAAGTATTGGGTACAGTGTTTGGTACAAGAGGTGTGAAGTATTGGGTACAGTGTTGGGTACAGGAGGTGTGAGGTATTGGGTACAGTGTTGGGTACAGCACCATCCTCATCATAGATGTAATTAATACATTTTTGTAAATGAAAATTTTGCACCAGAAACCCAGCATAAGTACTGTATAATGCAAAAGCGAATCCGCTGAAGGGCAACAAGAGGCGGCATGGTCAATACACGTCAGCACTCAACGGATCAAATGTCTCTGAATAAAAGCTCCAGGATCAGCTCTCTGCTGCCTGTATAATCATATTCATTAGGGAAGCACATGAAAGGCAAAACGGCTCCTTATATCACTATTCCTACTCTGAGAAATTCAATACAAGTCCTGAGCTTATGAAACCCTCAAATGAAATGCTAATACCAACGTTCCCATATGTGACACAGCCTGATAGTAATATTCTGTATCGTTTTACTGTCATGAGCCTGGTGCTGGCCAGTATTGACAAAATTCAATATGACAATATTTTTCAATTAAGTCAAGGTAGTAGAGACTATTTAAGTTTGCAATGATAAAGTTGAAGCCAGTACAGGATGATAAAACACCTTCCTAATATGAATGGCTCAGTCAGTAATGCTACGTCTGAATAGTCATCATATAGCATTAGTCCTAATGCTAATGCTAATGCTAACTCATCCTAATTAGTGTTTAAGGTGTTGGCCATTTTGTCCAATTCAGAACCCTATATTGTTACCCACAATGCACCATAAATATTGTGTACAACCAATATACACTACTTACAGACCAACAATGTATCACGCAACAAAGATGGCGGACAAATCGCCCAAAGCGAAAATCGTGTATTAATGTAATAAAATATTATATAATTATAATAATGATGAATATAATTATTCGCATTTCATCCATTACTTTTATTGACAAAATGGAAACGTGGAATTAACCATAGAATCAAATATTAGATTTGTATTTATAGTCGTGACAAACTACGTAAAACATGGAAAATATGTCTAAAATGTTTTGGAGGTTGTTTTGACGCCTCCGTTGTTGATGTTCCAGATTGTTTATACGGTGAAAGGTCGAAAGTGTCGTCCAATTGTCTCCCTCACTGCTACCCTATAGATAGTATTCAGATGACATCACACAATCACGCCAGCGCCATGGTGGTAGCGTTATTGCCTAATGTCTTCAGCGCCATCTAGTGTTTACTGTTAGTAACAGCTTCTGTTTAAGACTCAGCAATTATTATGGGATATTTACAGGGATCAGTATTTCCATCATTTCACACCTAATGAGCACTAATAACGACGAAAAACACCAGAAGAAAGTACACGTTTTCAATGTTCTGTGGTCAGGACCCCTACAGGACCAGGTGGATCATTCTCAACATGGCAGTGACACTGATGTGGCGGTGGTGTGTTAGTGTGAGATGTTAAACACCTTGTAGATGTTGTCTGGTTGGCACTCCAGCAGTGACACTGAGGTGTTTAAAAGCATCAGCAGCTCTGCTGTGTCCACTAAACACACACTAACACACCACCACCACGTCAGTGTCACTGCAGTACTGAGAATGATCCACCTGCTCTGTGGTGTATAAGTAAAGTGCTGGTTTTAGTGTGCATAATGTTTTGTTAAATGAAAAATCTGTTCCATATCCAGTTGTGCATCACTAGTAGACAATACGATGCCCAGCGTAATAAGACCCATTTACAATCCAGGCATATTCATATTCACAATCATATCCATAACATAATAGACATCTCTGCAGTGTTGTAATAGAGCTCATGGTATTGGTTTCAGTGCTGTCTCTGCAGGGTCGTAGTGAATGTACATTAAATACAACACGTGAGCCAGTGAGTGAGTAAGAAAAGTTCCGGCTGTGCCAGGATCAGGCTGCCGCACACTGTGAGTCACAGGCAACACATATGCCATAGCACATGCACCCAGATACACACACATACACATGCTGGAGAGCTGGACATGTACACAAGTACAGGTGTGAAAATCCAGTAGCATCCGTTGCATCACTGCTGGAACATTGAAGCTGATTAATTCATGCTAATAATTGTTTGTGTGTGTTTTTGTATATTTATAGATAGATAGATAGATAGATAGATAGATAGATGGATCCATCCATCCATCCATCCATCAATACTGGGAGGCTTTATACCCCTCTAGCCCATACCTGGCATTTGACATGGCATCTATTGGTAGTACTTCTCTACAGGGACTACACAAGCTGTGTGTGCAATTATATACCTGTGTCAGCAATGGGTGCATTCATGCCTTCATTAGAAACATTTGCAAATATGCTATATTTGTAGTTTTTATTGTCTACATCCTTTTTTTAGCATCATGTTGTTAAAATGCACTGAATTGTTACTTAAAAATTGTACTGAAACTTTAATTAAAATGACTTGAGTGTGCTGGGGAGCCAAGTGTAAGCAACCCTGATGAGATCCCGGGGAACAGATCCCAGGCCAGGAAGCACAGATTTACAGGCAGCTTGGTCTCATGGGAGGCCACGGTTACAGGCAGACTCCCTGTCATCAACCCAAACATGCTCAACACAGTCAGGAAAAGGAATCTCATCCTCAGGGATGAAGCCCAAAGAGAATTGACAGAAGAAAATGTTTTTTTTTTTTTTTATGTAAACTTACCACTGCTGGCAGAAGTCTGACCTGCGCAGGCACAGTCAATGACTCTGCAGCAAGTACATGATGTGGAGCAATAAAATAATGATAGCTGATGACCGGCACTACCAAATTAGGAAGAAGAAGCCCGACCCCAAGGCAAACAGCCACACAAAGAGGGTGGCCCCTTTGACAAACCAGTCCCACCTGCAGGCAATAACAGCTGATGACTGACATTATTGAGTGAAGAGACAGGGGTGGAGGTGAGAGAGTGTAGGGGAGTGACTTCTTGCATTCATATCTTAAATAAAGGCATAATATTTTGCAAATGGTTCAGGAGTGAATGTTTAAACTATTATTCATCACTAAAACATGCATGTGTGTTAATCAGGCTTTGTTTAACCCATTTCATAGACATCATTTTCAGTCAGTATGTAAGGAATACAGTGTGTTCAGTATAGATCTGTACACAAATGCAGTTGCCGTCTGTTCACCTGAAGTAGAGGTTGGAGTCTGAAAATGCCTGTGAGAGTGATGATGAAGAGCACTACAGTAAGAGAAGGAGCAGATCTATGCTTTGTCATCTCTTCTGTAATCACCATGACCAGCCTTCAGCAGATCGTGACTCATCTGATTCAGAATGAAGCCGAGAGCCATTTCTCTTTACATTTTCTATTATCTCTGAGTGCTGGATTGTTCCCTGTGGCCGTCCTCAGGAGTTTTTAGTAGAGAGTTGTGATTAAAGGAAACAGACGGCCAGTCTGCATGACCTGAATAAGTGTGCTTAACTTCAGAGCCGGGACTTCTGCCTGACATATGGTAGAAACTTACTTCAGCTTGTCCGAAACTCTACCCTTTAAAGGGTTAATGCATGGTTTAAATGTAGTTTATTACGGGTATCAGCTGTAGCCTGAAGGTCAGAGAGATGCTGGTTTGGGATCTCCTGTTTGTGCCCCCAGACCAGCAGTGCCCTTGAGAAATGCACCTAACTTCCAGCTGCCCCTGGGTGTTGGCTACATACTGGTCATTACAGTTTATAGAAATTGTATGTGGTTTTATTTCTAAAGCTTAACTAATGTGAGTTGATGTGTTTTACTCATTCAGTGGTTCCTAAATTGAATATTTATGAGATAGGTGTGAAGCTCTTTTGTTTGATGGGGGATCTTTGCACATTCCACACATTCCATGACTGGTAATTCACCAATGGAATGTCTGGAATTATTATGTGATTAGCATACGAATGACAGATCACGTCATTTGTTGGGGAAAAATGCAGTTGTCTGACTGTCTGAAAACCATGTCTCTGCTTATTTAAGCTCCTCTCACAAATATCTAAAAATATATTTTGATTCAAGCTACATATATCTGAAAAGTAGACCCTTTAAAGTAGCAGGTTAAAATGTTAAATATTAGATATTTAGACTAGATTTTAGCTATTACTTTTAGTGTAGATAGATAGATAGATAGATAGATAGATAGAATCTAAGAGAATAAGAATAAAACTATATTTATTAACATGTATACAAATTTAAAATATTAATATATTATATATATATATATATATATATATATATATATATATATGCAAATTTCCCCATTGCGGGATTAATAAAGGATTATCTTATCTTATCTTATAAAAGCATATTAGACAGATTTGTGAGAGCAGTATTTTGCTAAATATTGCACCCAACTGCATGAAGTAGTTTAATTTACACCAAGTATTAATATTAATTAAAAAGTGCTTTTGTGACTATTAATTAGCTCATGAGCACTTTACAAATAATTAATAAAAAGTTATAATGCATATAGAAAAAGGACAAAATGACACATTGGTTGCCAAATAGTGGACCACAGTCATCTACTCTGTTATATCTGCACTCTTTATCATTATTATTAATATTTCACATGCAACGCATCATTTTGTCATAGCTGCTTATTAATGATGTGTACATTCTGTGAGCTCATTAATAATCATTAATAAGCTCATTTTAAGCCATTCATTATAGTATTGCCCTGTCAAACGGTACCAACATGGAATGTATCAAAAAGTTCTGAAGCTGTTTAATAGAAGTACCTACACTGTCCATCACCCTGGTGTACAGACTGTTGGACATCTGCTGATGCATTATTTGCGGTGATCATATTACAGCTATTAATCAGCAGTCAGTGACCACAGAGCACTACTACCATCACTGTGCTCAGAATGATCTATTACTCAAATAATACTTGCTCAGCAGCCGTCCTGTGGTCAGAAACTGACCAATGTAGAACAGGGAAGAGCAGCTAATAAATACCATCAGATAAACTTCAGTCATTCATTGTACACCTGCATACTGGACCTGTAGGGTGAGCATAAGGTAAATGTACTTTCCATCCTGAGCTTTATTTCTTTATCTTCTAAAGCCTGGTTCACACTTCAGGATAATCAGGCCTGACAGTCATAAAAGGTCACCCAGATTTAGGAAGATCGTAAGTGATGACCTTCCCAGATGATCCTGTAGTGAGAATCCTCCCCATTGAGAATCGTCAATATTAAACATGTTCTGTATTTAGACTCAGTGTTCTGTAGTGGGGGTGAAGCTTGTTCTCTGATGTTGATGTCCATCAACCAATGAGAGAAGAGTTGAGCTGAATGTCTGTCTTGCAAGAATCTAGTCTGTCCATCTAGTTTGCAAGAGACTCCCACGAGGTTTTGAGGCTCGGAGCCGTTGGACGGGTATATTACTCTTAAAGTGTGTGGTGTTCAGATGGTGTAGTGTGAGTTCCGTGATGACTAACAACGATCAAGGGCAGAAAAATCTGTGAAATATTTAATATGTGTGGAGTGTCTAACATTTTCAACATTGTTTAGTAGAATGTTTAAAATCTTTTAACGTGAGCCAGGCAAAAAGGGGAGGAGTCATAAAAGAACTGGAACCATCTTCATTGTTGGTCTTTGCTTTCAATCCTTTACTGACGGTTGAGCCCCAAACAAATAGAATTGAGCAATTTGTTTCTGCCCTGCTGAAGGTTTCTTGTGGCTCAAATCTTCAGAAGTTGAACCAACATAAAGTACCTTCGGTGGTGCGCAGCCTGAAATAAATGATTTCTGGGAGTAAAAATCTAAAAGTGCCTACAGTTTTAGCGTTCAGCAGTAAACTGCAAGCATGTGTTATTGAATTACAACTATTAAAACACAAATATCTATTAATATTTTAACTTTAAAAATGCTCAAATTTAAAAAGATATATACAGCATTTGGTCTAAAGGCTCTTTTGTTGGAGAGCTAGACTGTTGTCCATATCAGTAGATAAAGTTGGCAGGAGAGTCTAGACCATGGGTGTCTAACTTGGGCCGGATTCCTGCAACGGAGCCTAACCGTGTTTTATATTTAGGCCAAAGATCATTGTGTGAGAAAAGCTTTGTGATTTTTAGAGCATTGAAAGGGGTCAATGCATACCAGGTGGAATAAAGCAGAACATCTCTCATTCCTACTCTCATCAGCTGACTTACCCTACTTTCAGAAGTTTGTCTGAAGGACATGAGCCCGTGACACTGCTCAGCACTGACATGGTGATGGTCGTCGACCGAGGTCTGACTTTCACTGACACACCGAAACATTTCATGACTTCTCAGGAGGGGTCGAGGGTCAAAGTCACGTAGAATCACCAAACAGGATTTAGGAAAGTCTAAGCGTATGAAGCTGTGATGGACGTTTGTTATTATATCTCCATGAGACAGACTGAGTTACTGTATAAGAGTCATTAGGGATGGATGAGGGGCGTGGCCTCAGTGTTTGTACTCCTGACTCCGGGTGACATTAAAATGACTACAGTAATGAGTTTGTGTGGGACTGTTGGCAGTTACATGATAATATGATCAGTTTGTTTGTAGCTGTGATCATCATCACTCCCATAATATGTCTTAAATAAGCCGGTTTCTCTTCTTTATTACGGATTTCCTCCACATATCACTCCACATGTCACTCCACATGTCACTCCACATGTCACCCCACATGTCACTCCACATGTCACCCCACATATCACCCCCACATGTCACTCCACATGTCACCCCACATGTCACCCCACATGTCACCCCACCTGTCACCCCACCTGTCACCCCACATATCACTCCACCTGTCACTCCACATATCACCCCACATGTCACCCCACGTCACCCCACATGCCACCCCACATGCCACCCCACATGCCACCCCACCTGTCACTCCACCTGTCACTCCACCTGTCACTCCACCTGTCACCCCACCTGTCACCCCACCTGTCACCCCACCTGTCACCCCACCTGTCACTCCACATATCACTCAGGCACAGCACAGAGTGGAAGATCTGCATCCAAACCAAGAATATTACTCACTTCAAAAGCTTTAATATTTGTTGTCTAATGTGAGACAACGTCTGTCTGTGTATTAGTGTGTGTGTGTGTGTGTGTGTGTGTGTGTGTGTGTGTGTGTGAGTGTGTGTGTGAGTTGAATCACTAAGGTCTGCTGACAGAATTACTGGGTCAGTGAGTTTGTATGTAAACGACAGTCTAAGTTATGTTGGCATCACCTTCAGCACTGACTGCACTTCCTCAGTCACCCTGTGTCCTGTACTCTCTGTTCTGCAGGGCGACGGCTCCACCTTCCTGCAGCTGGGCTCTTCTATCGAGCAGCAGATCAACGGCATGTTCAAGGTAATGGAGGAGTATAACTGGGACAGCTTTGTAGTGGTGACCAGCCAGTACCCTGGCTACGAGGCCTTCGTGGACTACATCCGCTCTTTCACAGACACCTCCTACTTCCTGTGGGAGCTGCAGGACGTCTTGACCTTTGACATGTCGGCAGACGGCATGAACGACCTCCGTGCTCGACGTCTCCTGCAGCAGGTGGATGCTCAGGTGCTGCTGGTGTACTGCTCCCATGATGAGGCCCAGTACCTCTTCACCATGGCCAGGGATGTGGGCCTGCTAGGGCCCGGTTACATCTGGATCATCCCCAGCCTGGCCGTGGGCAACCCCAACGTCCCCCCGCCCGACAGCTTCCCTGTGGGACTTATTAGCATCATCACCGACCGCTGGAAGATGAGCCTGAGGAACAGGGTGAGAGATGGAGTGGCCATCGTGGTGAAGGGGGTGGAGAGCTTCCGAAAGCAGAGAGGTTTTGTTCCTGACGGACACACGGACTGCCAGACTCCACTGCGGCCGGACGCCAACGACACGCTCTTCAAGTGAGTGAGATGCTTTGATGCTTCCCTGCTGCTCTTAAGGCTTCTGTATGATCACAGTGTTACTGTATTACTGTGAGACAAAAGTCTGGGGACACTTAAAATAACTAAACAGATTTGTCTGATGCTCCATGATGCACTAAAAACAACTCGACAAGCTGTGTGTGCACACCTGTGTCAGCAGTGGGGGCCACATAGTAGCTGCATGTAGTCATCAGCAGGGTTGTCCACAAACTTTTGGACACATTGTCTATAAAACACAGTAATTAGTGCATTTGTTTTTGTTAGAGTGAACAGTGCCCTGCTTTAGGCTGAGAGATCAGAGGCAGAACTATAGAATGATAAGAGATGCCCCGTCATGCCAGCGCAGCCTGTAAGAGCAATCTGGTGCCATCTGTGACAGAAAACACAGAATAAATCCTATTTAGTCTGAAAATGTTTAATCAGACAAAGAAAAGCTGAGAACAGAGACACACAGAGTCTGACACAAGTCAAGGTCACTGACAGTGTGTGTGTGCGTGTGTGTGTGCGTGGTGTGTGTGTGCGTGGTGTGTGTGTGCGTGGTGTGTGTGTGCGTGGTGTGTGTGTGCGTGGTGTGTGTGTGCGTGGTGTGTGTGTGCGTGTGTGTGTGCGTGGTGTGTGTGTGCGTGGTGTGTGTGTGCGTGGTGTGTGTGTGCGTGGTGTGTGTGTGCGTGGTGTGTGT
>BRDA01043163.1:0-10214 GCA_036984385.1 Crenuchus spilurus
CACACACACACACACTATTACTAATTATTATATATTCTCCTTAAGAAAAGTATTTTTTGTTCTACAGAACAACACAGGTGTGGATATTTCCTTGGGCCTGTCTGCAATGCTCAGAATCCCAAAACTCCATTCAGGAGAGTAAGGCAACACCTCACAGCTCACCACAATCTGCTATATCACATCTGTCAGCTCCCACAGTCTGCTTTAGCAGACAACCACTTACATTTAGATAAGGTGCACAGCTGTTTCCACAGTACACCACTAAGAATATTGTACATCAGCCCTGAAGCCATGTGAAAGTAGGTCAAACAGCACAGAGTGTAAGAGTGAAAGGTAACAGGCATTACAGTTTAAAATGGAATGACATCTCAGCTACAGCGTCCAGCTCATTTTGCATGTTTATGAATGCTATGGTAGCATGTGTGTGTGTGTGTGTGTGTGTGTGTGTGTGTGTGTGCGCGTGTGTTTAATCCCAATCAAGCTGGGTGTGGTTGTTGCCTTGGCAACATGAGACCCAATCAGGACTGAGTATACCGAGATAAAAATTATCCTGCATGGAAATTTACATATAATACCAGAGATGAGAGTGAGAACTGCCAAAAATCACATTTTACTAAATATCTGCTGTGCAAAACTAACCCCAACAGGTTTCAGTCATTTCTCTAACTCTACTCAGCAAAGCTGTAAAACAGTTTGGTTTCAATTTTTACTCTCAAAATGAAGCAACATGTCAAACTGAATTATAGTGTTGTACTGTATACACCCATGCTGAAGAAAATGAAAAGGAGAAGTTTCTCAAAACATTGGAATCAGGTGAAATAACAAATTAGACTTGGCAATCTTGTTGCTCAGATATATCTCCTGAGAAAAAGGCCTCATATGTCTCCTCTTGAGTTTTAGTAGATATCTCAGTAAGGTTTCACATTGTGCACTTAAAGTGTATTAAAGACAGGCATCTCAATATGAACTCAACCGTTTCTCATCCAGGACTAAGAGTCTTCTCTATAATGTTTACCTGGCCAGATGTAACTTATGTCTCCTATCTGTCTCAGACTTTCTCCTGGACACCGAGTGGCTCAGCAGGCTAAGACGCTGACACTATGACCAGAGGATTGCGAGTTCGAATCCCGAGAGAGGACCCAAGAGAGCAAAATTGGCAGTGCTCTCTCTGGGCAGGTAGATGGCGCTCTCACTCTCCTTATCTCTCTCACATTGCAATGTCCGCTGGCTCAGGCAACTGATTGGTCCATTCGGAGCTTGGAGTCCTGCGCTTTCCTCCGAGCACGTTGGCTCCCTAGTGATGGTGTATCAGCGGTAGTTTGAAAAGAGGTGGTGGCTGCATCACATGCAACAGAGGAGGCTTGTGCTTATCTTCACCCTCCTAGAGTCAGAGACAGTACAAAGTGATGGGGAGAGCCCTAACAGATGGGACGGGCTAATTGGCTACTACTACATTGGGAAGGAGATTAAAAATTGGCAAAAAAAACTCTCAGCAGCTAAAAAGCAGGAAAACATTTAAAAAAAGACTTTCTCCTTGTGCTTTTAACAAGAATCTCCATTATGTCTCCTGAGCCACTGTAGAGAAACGTTTCACTAATAAAAATTCCTCTGGCTAAAAGTGTCTGAAAGGTTAAAAAGTCATCATTTTCCAAGCAATTTACAACACGTCGTAAATGCAGGACTAACTCAGTAATACAGCCATATGTTTGAGTGGGTGCTGTTTGAAAGTGTTTTTATTGCAGTATCAAGAACTGGCCAGTTGTCATGATTCCCAAGTAAAGCTTTAATATGCAGCCAATTCAAACATGTCCAAGACAGAATGCAGTTAACAACTTAACCAGTCGTGGAGTTTTACCAAATCAAGAGACACAGTCATACAGCTTTACAGAGACTGTGGATCTTAAAGTGCAAAGTTTGGCTCATAACATTATTACAGGGCATGTGTGTGGAGTAGCTGATAACAAAAATATTCTCCTCCGGGAGTGTGTTCTGTTTTGAACATACACACTCATGCACACAAACAAGAGACTTTAAAAATCACATCAAAGCAACGGCTGTGATTACTGCATGTTTATTAGACTTCTGCACTCCAATCCAGTCATTCTGATATGACGTCAAGGTCAAAACAAAACATTTAGACGTCAGTCTCTATTTTTAAAAAAATTAAATACATAGAGATCAATTAATTTATCCGTGCTCTGTCCAACTGTATTCAAATGAATGCTTCATAAAATTATGATAAAAAAAACAATAAACTTACTGAAAAAGTAGCCAAGACCTTATATGACCAAATGTAAGTGGACACCCCTCCTAAATCTTGAGTAGAAGTGTTCCAGAAATTGCTAACAGTGTAAAATCAAGCACAATGCCATCCAATCTGCCCAGGTCAACACCGCTCTTCTGTTCATTCACTACAAAGTAGAGTGAACACGAGCTCAGGAACTATGTGCTGTGAGTTTCACAAAATGGGTTTCCATGAATTACTCACAAGTAAAAGATCACCATGAACAATACCAAACGATGGCTGGAGTGGTGTAAAGCATAGTCACTGGACTCAGAACAATGCAAATTTGTTCTCTGAAGTGATGACTCATGCTGCACTATCCTGAACGCTGACGAATGTATTGAGGCTTTAGGAGAAGCTTCCTACCAGAATAATAATAATGTTACAGCACACAAAGACATTTTAAACAATGACATGCTTCCAAATTTGTAGCAATAGTTTGGGAAAGGCTGTTCTGAGGTCTTTACTGTCCTGTGGTCCATGAAGACATGATGAGCTTGGTATAAAGCAGGGGTCGGCAACCTTTAACACTCAATGAGCCATTTGGACCTGGTTTCCACAGAAAAGAAAACACTGGGAGGCGCAAATACTTTTTGACATCTAAAATGAACACTGTTTATACTGTTTTTTTTTACCTTTACGCTTTGTATGAACAACTATAGTGCATTGTTCATCAAATTCATAAAGTGCTACAGAGAAAAAGACATTGTATTTATATAATGAAGACATTTTGAACATTTTTATATTAAATTATAAATTAAATTATTACTATTAATTATAAAAAAATATTAATATATTACAAATTATGATTTATATTTTATTAATAAATATTAGTTACTATTAATGATATACTAATAATAACTTAAGCATTAATATGAATAATAAAATTAATATGAATCATTAATAAAATATTAATACATTATTAAATATTATTATTAAATATTAATAAACTGTTTGGACTGTTTGGTTAGCAGACCTCATTTACATTAAATTATAGCAAATTTTTGAGTAAAAATAAGCAGAAATTCTGATTTGAAAATAGTTGGTTGGATGGAAAATGGATGGTTATCACAGACTGGTAGATGCACGCACATACTCAAATGTTAATGTTAATGGATTTTAATATGAAACTTCTGATATTACAATACATCTAGCTGATGTGACACAGACAGATCAAATGTGCATGATAATCATTTACAATAGCAGTTGAACACGGACTGCTGGCCAACTTGCAAAACACCAGTTTACAAGTCCAGATGCTGTTTGGTGGAGTGACAGTGGCGATGGCCAATCACATGTTAGCAAGAAATGGCAAAGCAATTGGATGAGCTTATGCGCGGTCTAAAGGAAAACAGACTTCAGATAGAGCGGCTTGGATTTCCGCTTGGTCCTAGTGCTCGACCCGTCTCCATTTAATATAGTGTAACACTGTTTTTGGAAGGTAAAAACTGCAGGGGACCAAAACTACTTTTTGAAAAATGGCAGGGGACATGTCGCTGCTGTCAAACCACACCAAATTACGTCCGTGCATGCGGAGCCACATCGTAAGGATGAAAGAGCCACGTGTTGCCGACCCCTGGTGTAGAGGAACACCAGTAGCCTGCATAGAGTCCTGACTTCAACACTGAGGTCACTGAACACCTTTGGGATGAATTGGAATGTGGATTGTAAGCCAGGGCTTCTTGTTCAGAGATTAGTACCTGACCTTACAAATGAGTGAATGGGACTAAATTCCCATAGGGTGGCTGGGTGAGTGGGTGACTGGGTGATGGTGCTGTCTCCTGCTTAAATTAAGAATCATTTGCAGCACATAACTGTGGTGGCCTACATCTGAGGTAAAGCAGAAGACACACACACACACACATTGCACGACCAGTTTACTTGCACACTGAACGGCAGCAGCAACTGCAGCTTCATCGGGGAAGTCCCACTCTCTCCATGTGACCCACCACACACACATGGGGGGGGGGGGTAGTGTGTAAAAGAATACCATAGAATCCAGATAGGTGAGATAGCCTTGCAGTTCTTATGACACATGGAAACTATGTCACTAGAGATGTCTAATGTGATGAATACAATGTCATACTACAATTTCACCAAGAAAACAAGAGCACTAGTCATGTGAATCTAGATGATTATTTAATCCAGAGCCCAAATTATATGAACATTTACACAGTTTCATAATATTGTGGTAAGATGTCACCTGTGAATGATCAAATATGATGTTTTAAAGGTTTTACTAAGTGTCGGGATGTTTCTTACAATAAAAAACACTAAATACTGGCTAATGTATTAAACAAGGATATGCCCATTACACTGGGTCAGCAAATGCAGTCAAGCTTGTGTCCTCTCTCTATTCGTTAAGCTTCGCAAGTCCGCACCCAGTACATACAGTGTTTACAAGTAACACAGACTAATCTGACTTTTAGCCTGGCATTTAACATTAAGACTGTGCTTAGCCTGCAGTGCTTCCTTCTACTCTAGAATGCTAGATAATATACTGTTTATACCAGCATATAGACGATAGGTATATCAGTATGGATACCACATGTTTACAGTGGCATGCAAAAGTTTGGGCACCCCTGTTTAAATGTCAGGTTTTTAAGTGCTAAAAAAATCAAATAATTTCAGAACCTTTTCCATCTTAAACCCTCTGATGCATGAATTATGAAATCCTGAGTCAGGATTTTTTTTAAAATGTGTCTTTACACATTTACAAAAACAAATATGAACTTTTTTTTCCAAATTTTTGATTTTTTACAGTTACAGACATGTCCACTGCAGTGGACTACATGCGCTTAAGCACTCAACATAAAACAGTATAAACTTAATGGAAGAATGAATCAATCTGAGTTTTATCATAAATCCATGAGCAATCTTTTGTATGCTTTGAAAAGCACTTGAACATACGTTCACACACTATAACATTCTATAGAACTACTGTTTAGGCTTAAACAAAGAGAACAAACAGTCTTCACAACTATAAATTTTCCATGTAAGCTAACTGAATGTTTTAAAACATCTCTAAACAGAACATTTTTGAGTCTCCATACTTTTTAAGAATGCATGACTTGGATTAAATAATTATCACTATGTTTTTCAACAACTATGATGGGCAGTCACTGTATCGCTCCTTTTACTAACTCCTAAGCTCAGCATATGCTCAGTTTATCAATCTTAGGCTACATGAAAATTGGCAAAGCATTCAGGGCTTTTGGTCTTGATGATGCAGCATCATGGTATCTGCATTTTTGACCATATTTGACCTTATTATACAGGTGCTGGTCATAAAATTAAAATATCATGATAAAGTTGATTTATTTCAGTAATTCCATTCAAAAACTGAAATTTGTATATTATATTCTTTCATTACACAAAACTATGACAAAATTATATTTTTACTAACACAAACTGCAACTAATCTGCACAAAAAAATGTTTTTAAAACTAACTTAAAGATGTGCCCAAAATGAATTGAATTTCAACCAAAACAGTCATAATGAAAGATAAATCATCTAAATTAAACTATGCGCCAGAGGGTTAATGTAACCCATCATCTGTACAATTACACTGAAAAACAGACTGAAATCAAATAGAGAGGGGAAAAAAACTAAAATGTGGTTGCATAAATATGGACACCCACAAATTAATACTTTGTGCCCTTGGAATTTATGACATCATTCAGACTTTTTATGTAGGAGTCTATCAGCATGGCACATTTTGACTTGGCAATCTTTGCCCACTCTTCACTGCAAAGCACTCCAAATCTGTCAGACTGCCAGGGAATCTCATGTGCCATCTTCAGGTCAACCCACAGATTTTCAATTGGATTCAGGTCTGGGATCTGGCTGGGTCATTTCAAAACTTTGATCTTCTTTTAGTGAAGCCATTCTTTTGTCAATGTGGAGGTATGCTTTGGGTCGTTGTCATGCTAAAGTTGAAAATCTGCTAGAGGCCTGAAGGTTTTGTGCCAAAATTGACTGATATTTGGAACTGTACATAATTCCCTCTACCCTGACTAAAGTTCCAGCTGCAGAAAAACAGCCCCAAAGTATAATGCAGCCTCCACCATGCTTCACTTCTTGATGACCACGTTCACTATGTTCCATGGCATATCTAATGCTTTGGTAATGTTTTGTCCCTTCTCTTGACTGAACAGTGAGATCACCTTTATGCTTCATAAGCACGATATAAAAATCCTACTAGAACAGCTGTTGATGATGACAGTTGTGTATTAACTTCTACTTAACATGAGTTTGAATGTGATTAATTAAAAACTGAACAAAAAGCCTATGTAGCCGAATGCTGTGCTTGTGCTGATCTAGAATCAGTTTCAGTGTCAATGACCTACATGACTACAGAGGAATCAGATCCAAGATCAGTCTTCTTACCAGCCTTGCTGCTGTCTGAAATGACTGACTATAGCAATGAGGTTTTATTAATTTTATTAATCCACTTTTAAACACTTTTTGTTGTTTAAAATGGTATTTTTGTTGTTTAAATGTATTTTGACCGAAACACCTTGGCTATTTACATGACTACTGTTCTATTGTTTTGTTAGCAACATGCTAACTACAGGCAACATGCTAATTAGCCTCAGAGTTCTAGTTCTAGAAAAAACCTGGACTCTAAACAAGTATTGACTGATCATCTACATCTGGGGTAAGTGTAAGTATGCATTTTCAATTAAATATTTTAATTATGCATTAGTAATGTATTCTGCAGCACATAACTGGGGTAATAAGGTGATTACTGAGTGTTTGTGAGCAATGGGAGCTAATGCAAAATTAGCAACAAAAAGGGATACCATGTCTTGGCTCAGGGACTACATCTGGGCTGGAAAAACATGAAAATCTGATTTCTGGGTGAACATGATCTGATACCATGATATATCTGAATAACTGTGATTTTACCAATACTGCACAACAGCAGTGTTTCACATACCATCATTTCTATACAGTTTTTCTCAACTGCACAGAGTCTAAAAAGCCACAGCTATCATCATGAAATGGCAGAGAATAAATCATTTACAATAACAATAACACTTATTGGTAAATTAGATCTTTTCAACTGCATATCACAGACAAAGCAGGTCAGAGATCCACTCAGGAGAATCAAATGTGACAGCTGAAACAACTGTACATTATTATAAGGTTATCTGAAGTCAGCAAATATATTAAGGAGTTTGGAAGCAGTGCAGCTCTAAACTAAAGCAGGGTCTGTACAAATACAACCACCAGAAACTCCCCCAACAACTGCAAATAACACCCTAATCCTAAATAGCTTATTGAGTTAGTATTGGTCACATCTCTGTTGTATGACTCTGGGAGACTGAGGCACCTGTTATGTTATGTTTCCCGCTTTAGGCCAGAGCTGTTGCATTATGGGAGAGCTCATTAGGTCTGTATGCATCTGCTGCTGGTAAGCAATGATGACAGCATGCA
Organism: Crenuchus spilurus; assembly: GCA_036984385.1. NCBI lineage: Eukaryota > Metazoa > Chordata > Actinopteri > Characiformes > Crenuchidae > Crenuchus > Crenuchus spilurus. The sequence continues at coordinate 7,728 of BRDA01043163.1, forward strand.
TTTGGAAGAACATATTCATGACTTTCACATCACACACACAAACATATCCATACATTCACACTAATCTATGGTGGTTTGGTTGTATTTAAGACAGATAAAATACTATGAATTAGTTATGAATATGACAAATGTAAATATCAAAATATAATGGTATGGAAATATATAGCAGTATATTGAATATATGAATGACACACATTATATCAACAGGTTCTTGCAAAGACACAGCCCTTAATTATTGTAGCTATACCATATGAGCATTGAAAGTTATCTACATTAATTATTACTTTGAAAGTTATGATGGTCACCGTTAACGAGTTTCTGAATGTATCTGCCTTTCATTGTTTAAGAAAATCACATTGATGTGCATTTTTGATGCTATAAGCTAACTTGAATTTTAATGCATATGAGAGAGAGAGAGAGAGATTATTGTACTGGTTGCTGTCTACAGTTATAACCTTGGCTTTGTGGTTTGCCAATCTGAAGACCATTCATTAAAGCACAATGTAATTCATAGAAACAATCTTAGAAAAGCTATCTCAACTATCATACTGCACTGTCAATCAAAAGACTTCTCCATATCCAAATAAAGTCTATTATAGATTTGTCCAAGCATCTCTGTGCTACAGTACTTATATAGGAGCAGCTCTTCAGTCCACATAACAGAGCTTATAAAGGTGGAAAGGCAAAACTTACAAATGTTCATTTTCATTTGTTACGATTAATTAAAAAATGTAAACTGTCATATAGCTTACATTCATTGCATCTTAAGTGACATTTCAAGCCTTTTTAAACGTTGATACTGTTTGAATAGTAATTTATTCAAAACAAAAAATTCTAACACTGGATTTATTATTTTCTAAGACTACCAGATTCTAGATTTATGATTTTCCTGAGATCTATGCCATACTGATCAACCGTAAAAAAATAAATAAATAGCAAATAAATAAATAAATAAATAAATAAATAAATAAATAAATTAATTAATTAATTAATTAATAATAATAATAATAATAATAATAATAATAATAATGTTTGAAATGTCACTTTGCATGTAATGAATATACCTTTACATACCTTTACCTTTTTTTAATTCAGAACACAAATTAACTTTTCACAATATTGTAATTGTTTATGTAACACTATAAATGAGTCATTATGAACATAAAAAGTGTGTATTAAAACCTAAAAAAAGATAAGAAGAGGTTATATAAATAATTTTCTGTGAGTTTCTATATCTACATATCTTCACATTGAATGGACAATGACCAACAACATCATGAAAATATTTCTTATAAATTGTGCTGTTGCTGACTGCCTCAATTATCAGTTACTGTTGTTTTCATGTTATTGTTAATTTCAAATACAAGTGAAACAAATATGAAATTACCAGCATTACTATGCTTTATTGCTCAGATTAAAACTGGTGTGTGCTTTGACTTTATCAGTAGGTGATACATCTCTTCTGTGACTAAAATAAGTAAACAAATAACAGAGCACAATTATTGCTGCTCTGTATTTGAAAAGGTATAATTATGACTGGAGGTTATACCACAATATACCTCTAAAACATATCTCCTCACCCCTAGCTTCAACCCTAGCAGTGGGCTTCCCAGATCATACTATTAATTCTGCGGCTCCAAAGCCCCCACTCGCTCTCAGTCAAACACAACAGTGAGTCAACGGATCTATTTCAGGGGCGATATCATACACCCCCAGTCCTCTACTGTGTCTTTTGTCTCCACTGCATCCATGCATGTTAAACATATATCTTTCTTTTGTTTATTTCACAGGTTAACATAACACCAAGAGGTAGTTTAGCAAAGATCAAGCACCTTAATGGAATATTTCAGTAAGAAATGCTTACATATTTTCTCATTTGATCAGCCAAGACATGTTTGGAGTCCAAATTGTGCTTCTTAATTTAGACCTGGAGCTACAAGGCTAATGTTGCAAACAAACACTAAAAGTCAATAGTCACCTAAATAGTCCAGTAATACATCACTTATTAAAGATCTCTCAACCTGTATCCAGATTTTAATTAACACAGACTAGTCAGTGTGGTTTACGATACAGTATGAGTTACTGTTATTGTAATTTTTACTTTATTAATCTTTTATTAATCAATTCTTTTCCTTCCTCCTTACTTTGGTTAATGTCAGCTTATCATGTTGAGTTTCTGCTGTTCAGCAATGTGTTTGGATTTTGGGACTCTTTAGACAATGCCTCTGATCAAATACCTGAGGTTGATTAAATCACCCTCCGTCTACTTCCACATGGTCAGCCAAATGGCAGTTCAAAGTATTGTCCCTTCAAGAGTTGCCCATTCATTTGGGAGGGGCTTCATTTTCTATAAGAACTGGTTGTCCCTCTGAGCAGGCAGACAGTGAAGCCGAGACCAGAGGGCTGCAGGAATCTGGTCTAAGAGAAACTTCATCACATCATCAGAAGCTTTTTTTTGTCAATAAAGGAAAATCTTATACACTTTGC
>BRDA01043164.1:0-13930 GCA_036984385.1 Crenuchus spilurus
CTATTAATCACTAGAATAGGAGATATTAGTCCATAAACATCCTCAATAAACACTATTAATCACTAGAATAGAAGATATTAGTCCATAAACAACCTTTTAAACAGTTATGTTTAACATCAGTGAAATAGTGTTGTAGCACTAATTCTGCTCAAAGCAAATATCAACCATATTTCTACATCCCATGATGCATTGCCCAAAATATGTACTAAACTTGTGGTAGAGAGTAAACAACTGTAATCTGTCAGTAACTTGTGGGAGACACTGACACTGAGCTAACAGTGTTGACACTGTCTTACTGAATCATGCATTACTTTGCTGACCTTTCCTGCATCTACACTAAGGAAGGGTTACAGATGCACATGTTTTGGAATGCTGCCCCCCCCCAACTCCCCATTTTCCTTTCCCTTACCTGAGCTGATGGGAGCGATGAGGTCATGACTCTTTTATTGCACAAATCCTGCAGGAGTGCTTTCCCTGTGCACAGTAATTGCTTTTCTATTGTCTTTCTGAAGGGTGAGCTGAGGTCAGACACTTGACACACATTCATAATAACTAAAGAAATGAGCTGCCCAGTATATCAGCACCATTACATCTGCTTCTGTGCTTTACGCTCGGTTAGATCTGCTCATTTAGTCCATTTGAACTTGATGCTGATATAATGGAGAGAAATGTTGTGTTTGGAAATATCACAATTTACACTTTTTAAAGAGGCTTCAGACAAAGTTTTAGTTCACTTGAGAAATGTCATCATTTATCTCCTGTTTCAGCAAAACCAGCCATTTTAAAACATAATCAAATAATTTTTAATACTCAGTAAATACTTAATATTGGCTCCAATTATTGTGAGGGAACCTTGACTTACAAGTGAATCAACTTTTCAAGCAATGTTTCAAGATACGAGCCATCACTCAGTAATTTATTGCTTAATGTTGCGAGCCGAGATCTGAGTTACGAGATCTGAGTTATGACCTAGCAAGCTTCCGCTACTAGCTAGCCCACCTGAGATCAGTGCTGAGAAGAAGAGGTCGTGCGTTGGTGCTGTTTAACGACATTGGCTAAACATAAAAAACAGGAAGAAAGAAACCTCCTTGGACAGGACTTTATTGAAACGCCCTGCAAGTGAAAGTGAGGACAGTGTGACGAAAAAGGCAAAAGTCACTGAAGAAGATTAAGTGAAGTGAAAAATTAAAAAATTTAAAATAAGTAAAATTAAGTTTTACAGTAAAGTGTAGCATTATGTAGGGCTGCCTCGATTAGTCGACTAGTCACGATTATGTCGACTATTAAAATAGTCGACGACTAATTTAATAGTCGAAGTGTTGTTTGTTTGTTTTTTAACTTTCTTTTTCTCTCCAAACTGCTGCGTCTGCCTTTCTGTCCTTGACACACATGTGCAGTAGTGGTAACCGGGGTAGGCCGTGGACGACGTCACAGGACGTTATACAGACAGGCTCTGCTATCATGGCTACCTCAGCAATAGAGCTCAAAAGAGTGGGATCATTTTAAGAAAACGAAAGAGAAACGTGTGCAGTGTAATATCTGCAAGTCAGAACTTGTCTTCCATGGCAGCACAACTGCGATGCACGAGCACCTGAAAAGGAAGCCTGTTGTGGCTGATTGTGACAATGATGAAGAGGGACCGTTATCTCGGTAAGCTAAATTGCTAGTTAGCTGCTAAACAGAGCGTAAACAGAGAGTTAACTTGCTGCTTACTCATATTTATAGCTGTAAAAGTGAACATTAGTGATGACAATTTGATTCATCAGCCTTAGAACACATTCATGTGTTTTCTGTAACGTTATAACAGTCATGTGTTTGAATAGGAATGCTAATGTTTTCTAACATTTCTAACGTTACGTTTCAGTGCTACGTTTACACTTTATGCTTTATGTTAAATAATTGTTTGTTGCAACAAGTTGCATATTTCATTAAAGGTTTAATGAACTATGATCTTAATTGTTTTTATTTTTAGTTAGCATATAGCTGAAATCTAATGACGGTTATATAATAGCAGCTGCATTCTAGTGCGATAAGCTGTATGTTTTATATTCAATTAACGTATGATCTGATTAGTCGACTAATCGAAAAAATAATCGGTGATTAGTCGACTATAAAAATAATCGTTTGTGTGTGTAGTGAGTAAGTTAAGTGATGGAGCACAAAATTAAAAACTCCCCCAACCTCCTCCACCTCCGCCAGCATCTCCATCTGATCTTCAAAGTAAGTACACTTAATAAACCAGTTTATTTCTTTACATTCTTGTTTATTGTGTATTATTTTTTAAACGCTTTGTTATTTCTAAAGAACATTTTTCTTATTTAAAAACACAACAAAATAATTTGTTATTATATTATATTTATAATTATAAATATTATTTTTTTTATTGGGACTTTAATTGTTTAATAGCGTTTCAGTTCATTGTGAGGAAATTGAATTTGATATTCATGCTTCATGCTGCAGATGTATACTGCTGGTATCTGATATCCGATGATGTTCATATGTATTTGATTTGTAGAAATTTAGCCTACATGTCGAGTCAGTCTAAACAAATGTGTTTGAGCTGTCTAAAGCTCAGAGCTCTTTATTTTTAAATGTTCTAATATTAAACTTTATTAAACGTCAGCTTTGAGTGAGACTACCGTCACACTACAAATATCAAATTTCGGATAAATTACTTAGTCCCAATTGTCAGTTAATTATGTTCTTCAATTGGTATCAGTGCTGTAAGTATACATATCGGTTTGACTCGTGGGCTATAGGTTACAGTGGGAAATTGACTGTGAGTTATTGTTACTATTATTATTGCAGTCTGACAGTTACATTGTGATTACTCAGTGGTCTGTGTGTAAAGACCCCCCACCAGGCTTGTTATGGTTTACTGGATAACAACAAATACATAAAACCAGAGTCTAGAATTGGCTAATTTACTGTATAAAACATGAGTTTTGTGTAGAATACAGAAAGTCTAATTACAGCAGCAAAGTCAATTAAAGGTTAATTAGTGTTCATTTACATTTAGTGTGAATATAATTGTTCAATATTTTGTTAACCCTTAAAAATCAAGAATTATTACTTTGTTTAATTCATTACTGAGGTTTACGTCTATTTAGTTACGTAATCATACATTTAAATATGAATTTATGTTTGTGGATTGTCCGGTTTGAGTCTTTATTTTAAATATCAGGACATGGGAACATGCCAAAAAATAGCAAAATAAGACTGTAAATGTCACAATAACTAATAATAATAATAAACATGACTACTTTTCTACATTCAAACCCATTTAAATGTGATATGTGTTGAAAGTTTTGCACATTGGAAAGAGCTGTCAGGTACAAATCAAATGACATTATGTTTAGTCTGCATAAGTACAGTATACACAGTCATATCAACATTATGAGCACCTCTGGTTTGGAACAAACTGACTGGTGAGCACACTAGTCAGGTGTATCAGAGAGTAAAACCATCATCATGTGTAAAGGACGTGATGTGACTGGTGCTGATGATAATAGTGTAGCTGTGAAACATGGTGGAGGTCGTATCTCACACACCACTAACTGTGTGATGTTCTAGAGCCGCTGTAGTGAAGCTGTACTGAGACTGGACTTCTGTACACTGAGTGGCTCACAACAGCATAGCCGTGATGCCCTATGGGCCATTGATGCCAACGACTCCAACAAGTCGTACAGAGAAATCAGCGCACAGTGGACCAGTTAACCTCTATAATGAAGACAGGAGCAATAAGGAAAATGTCGAAGATCAGCACTGAGTGACCAGACTGTGTATATCACCGTCTTTCTCTCTCCCTAGCTCTCTTTCTCTCCCTCTGTCTCTCTCTCTTTTTGTCTCTATCTCTATCTCTCTCTTTCTCTCTCTCACACACACACTGTCTCTCTCTCTTTTTGTCTCTATCTCTCTCTCTCACACACACACACTGTCTCTCTCACTCACTCTTTCTCTCCTTGCACCTCTGCTCTCTTCCTCTCTCTCTCTCTCTCTCTCTCTCTCTCTCTTTTTGTCTCTATCTCTATCTCTCTCTTTCTCTCTCACACACACACACTGTCTCTCTCTCTTTTTGTCTCTATCTCTCTCACACACACTGTCTCTCTCTCACTCACTCTTTCTCTCCTTGCACCTCTGCTCTCTTCCCCTCTCTCTCTCTCTCTCTCTCTCTCTCTCTCTGTCCCTCTCTCTCGTAGCCTAATTGTGATGATCAAACCTGCACCGGGTGACACGGAGTGGCGGCTTGACAAACGCGATCATCCGGATGGCCGGGGTTGAAGTGGCGCTGGTTGGCAGCTGCCCATGCTCCTCAGCTGGGACCCGCTCTTGCCCCTGAGGTCAGGGCACCAGCCACAAAGGGGGAGTGGGCGGGGGATCTGGGCTGTTTCAGAGGGGGGTGCAGGGTTAGTTATCAAGGGGGGCGGAGGGCCACGGCTGTGCAAGGGAGGGGGGCAAGACGGCAAATTATCTAAAAGGGTTTTGAAGAGCACGATCTGGAGCCTTTCCAAATGACTAGCTCTGCAGTGCATATTGTATTGGAGAAAGCCCTGAGGTGCGTTGGCCAAAGACACCACCAGGAAGGGGGCCGGCAGGGTGATGGAGAAGGCCAGAGTGGGGCATTAGAGCTGGGCTGGAGGCCATGCACACCTGGGCTTCAGCCAGCTCTCCGGATTAGCATGAACTGATACAGCCATCAGCTCCATCAACTGCGTTAGTACTCGATTTCATGCCAGTTTTGGGTCAAAACAAGTTGATCTACTCAGTTAACCTGAAAAGTTGCAGATGTTTAAATCATTTCTTAGTCCTAAGTATTCATAGTTATTGGGCAACTACCCTTTGGAATCAATTTATTTGATTCATTGACAAATGGTTCAATGAAAATTGAGTCATTGTGCAAGAGCACAATTGAGGATTCTTTGTTTTTAAGAGAATATTTGTCGTTTTGTTAGATATGTACCAAGGAGTTGGTCTACATTGAGATAATTGAGCTGTTTTATATGTATTATCACTTTATTTTTATTTTGTCAGCGCAAAAGTCCCTACGGTTGGATTTCTCTCACTCGGTTACCCGAAATTAAATTTACTTCCGTAGAAGATTCGCACAGCAGAGTTGAGTGTTATTGTTTTTATTATGGTAGCAGATCACCCACAAACCCACAAGTACCTTCTCTTTTCCCAGAACTGAAGGTCTTGGCTCGTAGCGACGCCGTCTCGGTGCACTTAAGCACAAATAGCTTTGTGTGTGAGATCCTGTGGGGGAATTCTCTTCACGCTCGATGCCTTTATTCCAGCGCGGGCGCGGGTCGTGTTGGGTTTTTGTGATTACCAAATTATGCTTTGTTTTCCCATCTATTGATTCAGGACTTGTTGGTGTTGTTCTTCACAGTTCCTCTGAGCAGAACCTGTCAGGCTGAGTAGTCAAAACATCCACTCAAATTAATTGCATTTGTGAGGAGAGCGTGTGAGTGTGTGTTTGCCTTTAATGAACATCGCAGGATACGTTTGCAGTGTATTTTCATTTTCTCTATAAGCACTCATTTGCACATGACTGCAAACAAGCTCTTCTGGCCGTCGGGACGCCACCTGTTATTGGGCCAGTCAACACTGTGTAATCCTTCATTGTACTTCCCAGATCTTTCCCTGTGTGTTCAACTGAATATCAGCTTTAGGGAGGACCTGTAGATCCCAGTTAATTAAGATCCATCCATTGTGACACGAGAGAGTGGAAGTGAAGGAGGGAATCCTGAGGATTAACACCGGACATCTCCGCGGCATTAGCGGCCTAACAATGAGCCTGATCCCAGAACAGGGCTTGGTACCAACAAAAGAAGACAATTTAAAGGAATACTTCATTGTTTCTATATCATCTCATCCATCACGGTTAATGGTTTTGATGCGTTTTCCCTGAACTTGACTGATGGGCAGAAGCTGAAACTTTTTAGTCATGAGACGTAGTCAGATTAGATTAGTTTATTGGGGGGACGTCTGATTTTTAACATTTTACAGATGTGTGTTTCTGAGGCTTTGTATCAGAGAAGCTCTATTTTAAGAAGAACTACCACTTGTTTCCCAAACAATGATGGAGGCAAGAGTTGAACTTGTACGATGCATTTTTCAACTAACGTGAAGTTCCCAAAACTGTCCTACGTTGTTGATACCAGAATAGTCTGAACCTCATTTGAACCAAACTACAGTGTTTCCAAACTTGCAAAAATTCCCAAACTTCCAATGCACATAAGGTATATCATTACCTTAACCCTCTTGTTCAACAGTGTGATTGCATAGGAGGTAAAAGGTCTTTTTATTCTATTTATCTTTGGAAGTCAAGCGGGAGCCTTAAGGAAGACGTTGAAACTTTACATTTGTAAGATCTGCAATAATAACTTCAGATGTGCTTCTGATAAACTTGTAATAAGGACACTTGGACCAGCTGCCAAACTTCAATGAGAGTTTGAAGATTCTTCTTCTTAGTATTTCCCAATTGGCAAACATGCAAATTCTTGAAGATCCTGTTTTAATTTGGATCAAAACACAACTTATGATGAGTCACTGTACTGAGACTTTTAGCTACTATTTCTTAAATTTGTAAACTTTCTAAAAGTAATAAAATGTTGGGCATAAAACATTTTTTTTTGGTTTTTAGCTACATTCACTCCTATTCAAAAAGGACTTGTGCACAGGTGTCCTCTAGTCCTTAATCTCACTTTTGATATAAGGAGTTGAACAGGAAGTGGATGGTATCTCATGGTTAATATAGATTTTACTTTCCTTTTCCTCCACATAAAGCTCAGGTAGAGTCGGGAGTGGAAGCTATTCCTTCCAGACCAGGTAGATTATTAAATGGCTGTTCTAAAGCTTTAATATTTGTTTGTTTTTGGTGGATCCACGTTTTAAAAAACTAAACACGGATAGTAGCAGCCAAAAATCTTTGTTTTCCAACAACACGTCTCTGGAAAATCAGATATTTGTATGAGACAGAAATTCATTGAGCAGACAAGCTCTGAATTCAGTAATTCAATTCAATTTTATAATTTAATTTAAAGTTAAATACAGGAGCTCCTGTAAAAGGAGAAATTACCCCAGGACCCCCATGTAGGTTTAATCCAATCTGAGCAGAGCCCTGATCAGCCGTTATTCTGTTATGTAACAAAATACAGGAACATCTCGCACATGCCGTAGATTAGAGTATTCCTTTAATACAATTACAAGTGAATGTTTTCTCCACACAGGATTAGCGAGCCTCGTTATGTACTCATTTATTTGAAATTGCTAAGCTTGTCTGCATAGATTGTTGTCTAACGGGGGGGGGGGGGGGGATTGGGGGGGCGCTGGAGTTGAATGAGGAGCAGATTGTTTTGAGGTCAGGCCTTCATGTCTTTTAAGAGGCCGTGGGTGAGGCGCTGGACGAGAGGACAGAAGGTCCCCTTCAGCTGGACCCCCAGGCCCCGGAGCACAGAGACTGACAGTGATGTTGCTCTGGCGGGGCAGAACCCACTGCCTGGACACCTCTGAGCCATGAAGCACCTTCGCCAAGCGCGTGCCCTTGGTGCAGCACTGGGCCTTATGGGGGACGGGGGGGGACTGGTGGGGAGGGGGTCCAGGACAGCTTCACATCAGAAAGCAAAGTCATACACAGTCACGTACAGTTGACTACAAAAGACTGATGTGTTTGTGTAATACGTGTCGATGTGTTTGAGTCATTCTTTTCATCTTATGCTTAAGTGTGTGCGATATTTTAATAAAGTAATACTTTTACATTTAGAATTGTCACTTTAGTGAAATATGATTTAACATCCAGTGATGCTTCCTTAAGCTGCTTGTTGACATTTGAGTAAGAGTGTAATGGCGGAAGATTACAAAACTGCCCTCCTGTGGTCAGAGCTTTAACCAACACAAAAACGGTCCACTGATCTCTAAACTATGAGTTAAAGTGTTTTTGTACCACAAAACAGTATTGCAATCCTCGTATTTTGACATACACATTATAGTCATATCAGAATAGTTTGACCACATGCCTAATAGTGGGAATAACCACCCTTGGCTTGGAGTGCTCACTGGTGGTTTTTTATTGTTTTAAAATTAATTTCCATAACTATCAGCAATATTAAATTTTTATAACCGCAAGTGCTGCAGCCCATTGTTCATTTTTTTAGTCTTCCCATGTGCATGTAAATTGTGCTGAAAATGTATATGTATCTATTTATACAGAACACAAAGAATTACACACATAAAACAGGCCCAGTTATGTGTTTGCCCTTTATTTTATTACGTTATTGTAAAGAGGAAACTCAGTTCATGTTCATTTTAGTGCAAGAGGGATAGGAACAGATCCAAAAAGAGTGCGGCTGTCTCTCATTAACTTTCCCCTCTGAGAGAGAGAGAGAGAGAATGAAAGAGAGTATGAATGCATTCCCCCCAAACTGTCCGAAGAGGACGCTTTAATTAGAATTTCATTTGGCCTAAACAGGGGGGAAAGCGAGTTAACATTTGGTGAACTTAATTGGGACCTTTTCTTCTTCGCCTCTTGAAAAAAAGCCCAGTTAATCTTCCATTTAGCATCAATAGAGTTGGCCAAACAAAAGTCTAGCTCGGCTTTGTGTCCGTCCTGGGCCGAGCTCGTCCCCTAATGAGCCCCGCCGCCAATTAACATGCTTCTGCAGCAGAGCTGGTTGCTCAGAGGGGCTGAGAGAGGAGTGCAGAGAAAAGAACAACGGGTGAGAGAGGGAGGGATAAAAATGAATTGGCAAGAGAGTGAGAAAATGAATTTGGTGAGAGGGGACAAAATGAATGGGTGAAAGAAGAAGAGAGGACGGATGGGTGAGAGGGTAGATGAGTAAAAGGGAGAGGGGATTGGTGAAACTAAGAAAGGATGGATGAGTGAAAGAGGGAGAGAGGACAGATGGGTGGGACAGAGGATGGGTGAAAGAGTGAGGGAGGATGGATGGATAAGAGGGAGAATGGATGGAATAGTTAAAGAATGAGGGAGGACAGATGAGAGAAAGAGGGAGAGGATGGGTGAAAAAGTGAGGGGATGGATGAGTGAAAGAGGTAAAGTTTTATATGATATGAGTTTTTAATATAAAAAGGTAAACAATGTCAAATTGTGCAAAAGTTTGTGCACCCCGGTCAAGTTACATCTTTTGTTGATTTTTTAAACAAATGTAAGTTCATCTGAACTTATTAAAATATTTAGTGCCCATTTTTAATAAACACTTTGGGGAAATATGACTGTGCACGTATGTTATTACATTCAAGTTTAAATGAGTCTTTGTGTAAAACTCCCTCCACTGCATTTCACAGATTTTCATCCCATTAAGGCTTCTGAATCTTTTAAACCGAGCATGATCAGTGTGCTAATGATGAGCTCTCCATCCCTCCTCCACTTGATGGAGTCACTCTTGGCATAAATGTGACTAAAATGAAGGGTCACTTCTGTTTAGCGGGTAAGGGGGCAGGGTTAATGTCTCAGTGTTTAATTAGGGCAGCTCAGGGTTACACTATCACACATATTTGTACTGGAATTTAATCCCTGCGATGGACCTTAAACAGAAAAAAGGTTCTAGGTTATTGGACCAGTATTTTTCCTGTGGAACCATCTAGATTACTTCTTCAGTATTTAGTCATTGTAATCTGTTAATTTATGTGACGGTCTTATTGTTATAGGCTGCAATCTCATCCAGCTTCAGTGTGGAAATATATTGTCATTTATGTTGGTACTTGAATAATGTCATTTAAGTATTTTTGAGTGCAACATATGGCCAATTCAGTCGCCAATTTGTCAGGAAATACAACACCAGGATGATTACAATTTAGTAATTTACTTTCACAATAACCTCTATGCAGTGTTAAATTGGCATGACCAGTATTTATGTAAGTCCAGCTGGACATGAATGGGCCCTCAGTATCAATAGTTGTTAATGCACTGTGGGGGGTGATGGTGGTGGTGGTGGAGTACTTTATGCTCTCACCAGTTACTGAAACCAGAACAAGTTAAGACTATGGATCATATAGTTTCTCAAAACAGCCGATAACGTGACGTTTCTTCCCACAAACAAAAAATCGTATACCTTACATCTTCAATTGATTTCTAAGGAATTTAGAGCTGAACATGAAATGTTTTTATTTATATTGAAATCGCAAGAGCTGCCATGTTTTTTTTTTACTGTGGGCTACATTATTTTAAATGTGGGGAAATTTAACCTAAGACAGTAAACTGATATGTTGGACCAATCCGGGGCAGCCAAACCTCCACGTGTTGGGACATCGCAGCCTCATCTTATTGGCTGCCTGATGAACAACATTCAGAGTTCAAAACTGAATAAAAATTATGTTTTGGTCTTCTTGGCAAAAAAAACTTAATTTGAGGAAACAGTTACAATTTAATTCATAGTTACAGTTAATCGGAAAATCGCATTGAGATATTCCCGCCAAATCTTGGAATGTAATTTAATGTATATTTATTTGTTTGTTTTGTTTTTACTTTTTTAGTCCATGAACTATTCAGACATTAAAGGGTTAAGGCCTTGAACTCTGCCCATGTGAAATGTTGAAGGTTTAAACTGGCTCTTGTTGTATATGTATGTGTATTAGTGGTAATGCTGGCACGGGGGTTGTGGCTCACGCGCTCTGGTTTCGGGAGGCTGGAGTTCCCGGAGCCGCGCTCGGAATGGATTAGTGTTTATTAAAGTTGGAGACGGTGAAGAAAAGGCGCAGTCCGAGCTTCTTATTAGCCCAACGGGATGCACGGTAGCAACCCCTCATCCGCACCCCCTCCCAAAAAACCTAAACCCCCACCTACCCCCGGGGCTCTTTAGCTGATTAGCGCGGGTGTCTTTGGAGAGGCCGCCGGTTTCTGGCTCATCTTTGCCTCATAACCTCATCCGCAAGTCAAGTGTTGCGGCCGCAGTGCGCTTCTCTTAAACTGCACCATTACCGGCTTAACGAGCCTGGAGTGCAGCGGCGCGGTAACGACTCTCCTTCACAATTAATCGGAGAGCAGCACCAGCACGTATCTTTAAATCAATCTGGACAAATGATTGTAAAAATGAACGTCTGCATCTGCAGCTCCAGTTAGTGTGATTACTGCATTTTTCTCTACAGATCGCGACCACGTGAATAACCTGCTTTTAACAGGGCTCAGACTTTGGCAGAGTGTTCAGAAAGATCAGCCGGCAGCATCATTAATATGAAAGAATTTAATCTGAAGAAAAAAATACTATTTTTGCAGAATTTACAGTTTTAAAATTTAGATGTGAAATGTTCTTAATTTATTTGCAAGTCATGTTCTTCTTAGATGGAAAGTTTATGAGCCTGTGAACTGATTTGTCCACTTTAATTTCCTGGAATTTTTATTTTTATTTTCAAAATATAAGACGGTAAACAAGTAATAGTTGTTAGCTGTGGAATTACTATACAGAGGGCACAAATCGCTTAACTTTTTAAACATTATGTAGACTACGTGCTTTTTTTTTAATTGTATGAAAATTATTTTTTTATTATTTTAATAATGTTTAAATATTATTAAATGTGTTTTCAGGGAAATTTAGTGTGATCTGTGCACTGCAAATAGTGCACACAATTACGTGTAGAATATCTTGTGTACTTGATTTTTCTAAACATTAATTTTAAAATTTGAACAATTATTTTATTTAATAAAAAATTACAAATTAATTTTTAGAAATCTCTTTAAATATTTTTTCAACCATGTATTTTAAAATAACATATATTACAAAAAATGCAAAAATGTGTCTTTGTATCCATGATTTTTCTAAAGTACAATTATAATGTTAACAATTTTATTAAAATCTATATACAATATGTCAAGAAGTTTGAATTTGATCCAAATAGCCCAACAAACCCTTTTTAAAAATGTTTTTCTTCAGTAAATTAATAAGAACCAGGTCAAAAGTCCACAAACTGCTCAAATATAAAAGCACGTGACCTTTAATCACTAAATTTTTTTGTGCCGAATGTCAAAGCTTTTAGACACCTCAGTGTAAGCGAGGCTATACAAATAGATTCCTTGCAGATTAAAAAACAAACGTTTTTTAAATAATATTTTATTTTGGGGAGTTTATGTACAATTTGACTGCGCTGCTGTGATTGGTTCAGTCCGTCAGTTCCGCTCGTTTCCGATTTGTCTGGGCTGAAACTAGCCCGGTTGGGGCTCGCTCTAGGTCCGGGCCGGCCCGGTGGGCTCGTGGGCAGTGGAGGCCGCGCAGGCGCTCTCGTGCAGCTTGCGCACGTGCTTCTTGAGGTCGAAGTTGCGACAGAAGCCTTTGCCGCAGGTGGAGCAGGTGAAGGGCTTCTTGTCGTTGTGCGTGTGCATGTGGAAGGTGAGGTTGTACACCTGGTGGAAGGCTTTGCTGCAGATGGAGCATTTAAACTGCTTCTCTCCACTGTGGGTCAGCTTGTGGTTCTTGTAGTTCCCTGACAGACAAGAAGAAGAACCTTTACAAAATAGGCCACATTAGACTATCCCTGCTTTAGTAAATAAATGGTTCTATATAGAACCATGAACACTTTGCATGGTTAAATGGTTCTGTCAGATAATGCGCTGCAGATGGTTCTATAGAACATTTTCTAAACATCTGTGCTACAGAACCAGCTACAGCACAATTTTCATCAGTCTTACGAACTCTTTCACCCAGCAAAAGGTTCTTCTATTTTCCTGACTAAAGAAGCATTTAGAAGAAGAAAGAGTACAGAACCATGTATACTGTCAGAACCCTTTGCATGAATAAGTGTTTTTTTTTTTTTGCATTGTGAAAGAGTTCTTCAGATTGTTGAAGAATGTGCCCTGAAGCTTTTAAAAATGGTTCTATGTAGCACCAACAACGGTTCCTCTATCATTGCAGTCTGGAAATGACAGCAGAACCCTTTTCATTGCTATAGAAAACTGCACTGCTCTACAGAAATGGAAGAACCCTATCATCAAAGAACCATTTAACCATGAGTGTTCATACGTTATTTACTGAAAGTTCTTTGAAGAACCATTTTAAGAGCATGTCATGAACACTATAATAACCATGCAATGTTAAAGGGTTCTCTGAGTGTTCATGGTTAATATTTTCTTTACTAAAGAACCCCCCCACCCCCACCCCCTTAAAAACATCTTTTTAAGAAAACCATGAACACTAAGAACGCTGGTTTAAAGGTTCTTGCAGTAAGGGTTCTACAGAGTGATAGTGTTGTAGAAGGTAGCTTTTGAAAAATGATCTGTGGCACTAGAAGAGGTTCCTCTGTTATGAGGTCAAACGTGGGATCCCTTTTTTGTGTAAATGTAAAACCATTTTCTTTAATCAAGAACTTTTGAAGGAGCAGCGTTTTAAAATACTAATAATAATACTAATAATAATACTAATAATACCACTAATACTAATACTAATATACTAATACTAATGAGTGAGGCAGGTCAGGATAGTGCAGACTTAAGTCAGATCTGAGGAGGTTTCATGCTGAAGTCAAGGAGTTGTCAAACTTGATCAGACTCCCCTGTCAGATTATTGGGGGGGGGGGTGCTGACCCCTGGGCTGATGTGGAACTCTTTTTAGGGTTAGTTAGTGACTGACAGGTCATATTTACTCTGATGTGTGAGTGGGAGCTCTGAATGTGAAGTGAACTGACCTTTTTGGTGAAAACCTTTCCCACAGAATTCACAGACAAACGGTTTGTATCCGGCGTGTATCCGCACATGTGTGTTTAATGTGGAGCTCCTGTTAAAGGCTTTTCCACACTGATTACACTTATGAGGCTTCTCCTGTCAACACACACACACACACATATATATATATATATATATACAGCTATCAGTAAACACATATTATATACAGCTATCAGTAACACACACACATTATATACAGCTATCAGTAAACACACACACTCATATATATATATATATATATATATATATATATATATATATATA
>BRDA01043167.1:0-10106 GCA_036984385.1 Crenuchus spilurus
CCTGGTGAAAAACTACAGGAAACGTTTGACCTCTGTAATTGCAAACAAAGACTAATATTAACATTGATTTTCACAGGTGTTCAAATACTTATTTGGAGCAGTAACACAAAAAAAAATATTTAAAAATCATACATTGTGATTTCCGGATTTTTTCTTTTAGATTATGTCTCTCACAGTGGACATGCACCTAAGATGAAAATTTCAGACCCCTCCATGATTTCTAAGTGGGAGAACTTGCAAATTTGCAGGGTGTTCAAATACTTCTTTTACTCACCGTACATGCAAAAAAAAATAAAAACTTTTCACTTGCAGTTGCTGTCCATCGTATCCCAAGCCTACCTATAAATAGGCAAATCCTCTTGGTTACGTGTCCATGATTAATCAGTGAATTTGATTGGTTAAGAATTGACAAGCTTAGTAGGCGAATTTGTAACCATTGCTTGGGACAAAATATATTAATTTATAACTGTTACGCTAGAAAAACCCCACTGCATTTATGTAATTTATATGTGTATATCAATAAATGATATATTGTACTTTAAGCAATCTTAGTTTTTTAATGATGTAAAAACAATTATTTCAACTTAATAAGTACATATATGTGCAGTATTGAAGTAAGGATGCTGGCTCTAATTTACGTGACGCAATTACGCTTTCAAAAGAAAATTTAAATGTTCATGAATTCTTGTTTGTATTAAACATGCGTGTGCTGAGTGTTGCGTATTTCAAAGGATGATCAGCGCCCTTTTTCGTTTTTTAGACAGAACTGCACGTGAACTTCAAGTTAAGAACAACTTGGTCAGTTAGGAGAGGGTCAGACCACTCGTAGATTTACGAACGAGTTTAAGTACGACGTGGGTTACGAAGGCTTTTGGGAAACACTTGTAAATTTAAGAATGTTTATAAGTACGAGGTTACGAAGTTTTGGGAAACGCACCCATGCTTATTACCTTGAAAAATGCCCTAACGTGCTACCTAGCTAACCTAACTAGTCTAGCAATAGATGGAGACTAGCAAGTGCATGAAACACTGGAATCAGAGCCTCTAATCTCATGACACCTTAATGTTAGGTAGCTAACAAGCTTCGGTTTATACAACTTCATTCACATCCTGCTCTCAGAGCATCTTTTAATCTTCTGCCATTTATACAGAGTCTACTTTTATAATATTCTCATAGTACTAAACTGCTCCTAAAGCTTACATCTTAATCTTACAGTTTGATGCTCTAAAAAGAGAATCTAAAAGTTAAAAGTATCACAAGCTGAATTAGGAGCAGTTACAGCTTCACTTAACTCTTTATTTTGCAGTTTGCTCATCCAGTCAGAGTTAGTCATCCTGCTTGCTTTCCTAGAAATGACAATTTGGTCCCAGATTCAATGTTGTCTGCAACACTGTCCTCACAAATTAATTCATTGAATAAAACTCCAACTAGCGTGAATTACGAAGCTGCCAAAACGCGCTTTCAAATTAAACTATTTATATTATACACTTTCTGCTTTTTCTGTGGTATCATTTTTGGGACCCCCCCCCATCCCCCGCGGGTCCTACGCCAATGCAACGTAAAGCAGGACAACTCATATCATTCAGTGTAATACCTGCAGGGGCGGACTTAGAAGTTCTGGGGCCCCAAGCAATGTCATGTCTGGGGGCCCTGATCAAACATATTCTTTTTTTATGGTTATGGTGCGGTACAGTCTTAAACATAAATTAAGTAATTTTTATTGATTATTAATCAATATTAATTATTATACATTGTTGCAGGAAGGCTGAGTGGTGGTTGAAAAACTGATTCAAAACAGGAAGTTCCAATGCAAAGATATTTATTATCTCCCATGTGCCATAGTGTGAACTGCCATAGAAAAATTAACCCAAAAATACTCCAACACAAATAATATATATAAAGTTATAAAAAGAAAAAAAGAGAGAGAAAAAAAAAAGAAAAAGATCAAAACAATTTAAACTTAATCAAAGTTAACAGAAACTTAATATAAAGTGCTCTCAACCATAGCACTAAGCTTCACACTCCCAACCAGGCAACCCCCCAAATGGCTGCATCCTGGAATTTATATACCTTAGTCTATTAGACTAGGCCAACTACAGGTACAGGAGAGTTTTATAAGTATAACCCTGACCTTGCATTTTAGGTAATTTAAAACCATTTATCATTAAATTAATTTATTATTAAAAACAGAATCCTTAATATTAAAAACACACATGCTGGATCCTAGATGGGAAACAAAAATGGGAAAACAGAACAAACTCTCCCCCCCTTAACTACCAGAATTGGTTTAGCCTTAATTGGCTACAGACTACAATACCCATCAGCCCCTGTTGCTCAGGTCCTTTGACTCCCCACAGGCTGCCTGCATGCTGGAAAAACAGGTAAGTCAAACTCTTACTTCACACACACATTACAGCAGATATTTCAGTTCAATCTGTGAAAATATTATTAGTCTTAGACATGCTCTACACCATCAGTTGGCCACCCTGAATAGTGCAAAAACAATTATGGTTGTTTGTGTTTGTTTTTCTTTCAGAGTCCAGAAAACAGGTGTGCTTATACAACTTTGCCAGTAACATGGAGCTGAATAAAATAACTTTTAAAACCAAATAAATTGTCTGTGTTTGTCCCTGGTTAACCATTTATAAATGTTCTCAGCATGGAATGGACAATAAGCTCCATTACATACATACATTTTAAATATTACTTAAACATTATTATTCATAATATTTTATTAGGAATTACTAGTTAATATTAATCATATACTAATAATAACTATAAAAAACATTATTATTATTATTATTAAAATCGTGTAATATAATAGTATCACCCAATTCTGTGTTACAATACTATTCAACTTATCAATAATCAACTTCACTCCAATTCAGTAACACTAATGTTACAGTTATGTTTGGACTGTATGGTCAATAGACCTCATTTACACAGAATTATACCTATACAGAAATTCTGTATTATTTTGATAATAGTTACACTTAGAGACACGTAAATGGATGGCTTATTATAGACTGGTAGACGCACACACACACGCACGCATGCACGGACACAGAGAGAGAGCGAGAGAGAGAGAGAGAGAGAGAAAAGCAGGTGAACACGGCCTACAGGCCAAAGTAAAATTTATCTAACTTTCTTGTTCACTACCTTTTGCTACCTTAGCGTCGCTTTCAACAGGCACTTTCACTTTTACTGGACAGCGGTCAAAGGTATTGACTGACCTCTTCTTTTACGGTAGCATCTAGGAGATGCTATGACCGCAGCGCCCCTAGCGGTTTGGCATACTTGAAGAAATTTATGCTACTTGTTAGCTGGAATTTTAGTCGTTACCTGGAACAAAAATATTCAGAGATCTCGACTCGTTACCTGGAATACTCGTTAGTAGGGATGCTCGTAAGTAGGGTTACCACTGTATAGCGTAACACTGTTTTTGGACAGAAAAATCAGCAGAGAACCAAAACAGTTTTTTTTCCCAACCTCTCTTGGCCAGCAGGGGGCCCCCTGATCTCCGGGGCCCCAAGCAATTGCGTGGTTTGCGTGTTGGTTAAGTCCACCCCTGAATACCTGCTACATGTCTCTCCCATATATGGTTATGTAAATTTTTATTATATTATATTCTTATTCTCTTATATTTTATTACAACTAATATGTGTTCTCATCTTTGTATAATATCCAGCCATCGCCTGCCACGTAACCCCAGTCAGAATGAGTCCCCAACCCCTTCTCTCTGTGTAATATATGGAAGTCTGTCTGTCTGTCTGTCTTCCTATCTATTCATGAGTCAATGCAATACAATACAATACAAAGAACAAACATCTAGCACGTAGCAGACATGATTTGAGAAGGACTGCAGGGCTCAGAGTGACATTAGGTTGCAGTAAGGGCTCATAGAGTCGTGAGTAATCACTTGAACACCAAAATGAGAAATGAGGTACATCGGGCTGCCTATGTATTCTTTGTAAACTTCAACTCCCAGAATCCCGCTGTGAGCCTTGTCTATCATGTGATCTCTAGACCCACTGAATCAAGTTTCAGCCAATTAGTTTAGCTATAGAGTTAAGTTGTAAAATGCTTTACACAGAACACTGTACAGGGTAACTGCGAGAGAGACGAGGGGGAATTTGGACGACGCTTATTTACACCAGAAACAAATAATCTTGACCTTCTGCCATGTAAACAATCTGTTTACTCATCTTCTGGTGTTGGTTCACTGTGTTATATCAAGTCCATAGTCAGTGCAGCCGTCTACCAGGACCTTTTAGAGCACTTCATGCTTCCTTCTGCTGACAAGCTTTATGGAGATGTGGATTTAATTTATCCAGCAGGACTCGGCACCTGCCCACACTGCCAAAAGTACTAAAACTTGGTTTAATAACCACAGTAACACTGTGCTTGATTGGCCAGCAAACTCACCTGATCTAAAACTCATAGAGAATATGAGCTATTGCCAAGAGGAAGGTAAGCAACACCAGATCCAACAATGCAGACAAGCTGAAGGCTGCTATCAAATCAACCTAGGATTCCATGACATCTCAACAGTGCCACAGGCTGGTCACCTCCATGTCACGCCGCACTGATGCAGAAACGTATGCAAAGGAGCCCCGACCAAGTGCTGAGTGCATATAATATACACACTTTTCAGTAGCACAACATTTATGTATTAAGATCATTTTGACATTCAGTAACTTTCTCTTCACTGTTTATACAACATGAGGGTAACATTTTATGGACGTTTTTGTCTGTTTTTATTTATTTATTTTTTAGCTCAGTAATGTTGGGTGGAGGAAAGACTGAGCATTAATGACAGGCCTGAGTAAGTACAGACACTGTGTGGAGTTTGTTAATAGGCACCAGGAGAATCATTATGGCCACTCCTCTGAATGGACTGTATTTTTAGCTGAAATAACACTGCCTGGGGGTTGGTCACCAGCCTGCAGATTGTGCAAGCAGACAAGACTCTGACTATGTATCGGGTACCAGCCAGAGCACTAAATATAGGCAGGGTCAATGCATTAGTACACACACATGGCTAACAGAGAGAGCACACTTAGGCAAAAGAACCATTCTGCCACCTGCTACTTATTCCTTAGTCTGGGAGCTCCAGCACAGTTCTCGTCTACGTAAAGAGGAGGTGAGAGAACATTAGGATGCTTGTGTTTGTGTGTTTGACATCTAATTATGTAAATATGCTTGCTCAGCAACTGCAATGTTGATCATTCTTAATATCTGCATGTTAGGCTGTTTGCATATTTTCATTTTAGATCAAAACAATAGCCTTGTTATAGAACAGGTTAGTTAAAAAAAATCTGATTTAAGTCTGGTTTACAATACGGGATAATCGGGCTCTCATCTGCCATGTTTGTTTACATCTAGCTTGTGAGAAACTTGTGTATAATCTGAAAGTGTGTGGTGTTACATTCAGGGAAGATGGTGTATTGTGGGGAACATTTATGAATAAGTACAATTATCAAGGACAGAAAATCGGTGAAAAATGTCTTGATGTGTGGTGTCTCGACATTGTTAAGGATTTTTAAAATCGTGTAGTGTGAACCAGGGTTTACACAATATTGCCTGAATGTACAGCCAAAACATTTGAGTGCAATATGTGCTTATTTCAGTTGCTGGAGCTAAAAGCTGAATGTTGGTAACATACTGGAAGTTTATAGCCAATCAGCATCATGTTAACTATATCAGTTATACATTTCACACCAGGTTGAGCTGAGTACTGACAAGAACCTGACATATCACAATACAGAGGCAACTATAATTATTGCAATGTTATAAAAAAGCTCACAGTATTTTGTAAGACTCTCCATCTGAATGTGCAAGATCAAATCTTTTTGGGATTGTACACAGTAACTACATTAAATGAATTGATGTTTTGTGAAAGAAGCCTTCAAATAATTTGTAATATAATACATCCTAACAATTTGTAGCTGAACACTAAACATGTAAGAGCTTTTACAATTTTAGTCCCATACATAACTTATTTCAGGCTGCACAGCACTAAAGGGACATTATGTGCATCCACAAGAGGGCGCCCTTCAGCAGGACAGAAACTGAGTGCTATTTGTTTGGGACTCACACTTATTGTAACTGAAAATTGAAACATGGTTTATTTGAAAAGAATCTTTAAATAGCAGCTCAAGATGGTCAGAAATGAACAGAGCTGAGTTTCAGCTCTGATATGACTCCTCCCTTTTGGGCGGAGTTTAGAGAAGAGAAGTCATGAAGCTCTAAATGTGAGTAAGAGATGCTGGATCTGCCTTTAAGAGGGTAAGGTAATCTTAGTAAAACAAAATTTGTGGTGTGTCCTTATGCTAGTTTTTCTTTTGGACTGGAAGGACTACAACACTGCCATCTAGTGGTTGGAGGTTTAAACACAACACAAAATGAGCCACCTATCTTTACATGTAAACTGTTCATTATAAATCCGTTCTGTGTTTATGAGAATCAATATCACAGAATTAATGTATTGATATGTTCTTACAGCTCGGTGTTTGTGGTTGAGTGTGTGTAAATGGAGTGTGTTGATTGTAAAGCGTCCTTGGGTATCTAGAAAGGCGCTATATAAGTGTAACGTTCCTTCCTTCCTTCCTCTAAATCATCTTTAATCTTGTGATCATACACTGTGAGAGAGAACATGAGCAATTTTACTTGACATTACCTGTTATATTGTTTGAGGTGTATGCTCTACGATGTTTGTCGACACCCCTTCTAACGAATGCATTCAGCTGACACATAAATGTGTACACATTTATAATCCCTGTAGAGAAGTACTGCAAATAGAATAGGACTAAACATGAACCTGTTCACACCATGTCTAATGCCAGGTGTGGGCAAGAGGGATATAAAGCCCCTGAGCATTGTACAACTGTGTTCTCTGCTCCATCTCATACTTTTGGGATGAGTTGGGGGAGTTGGGGAAGAGTTGGCGGCGGTGATCCTCCATCAACTTGACCTCACTCTTTTGGCTGTATGCAATCAAAGCCTCACAGCAGTGCTTCCTTGGACAGGAGAAACTCCAACAAAAACAGGAGAAACTCTTTTGAATACCCTTTACAGTGAATGAGTGTATGTGATGATTTAAGCAGATGATTGGCACAACACTAATTGGTGATTCTGAGCTTCTAATACTTGTTACTTAGTTCATTCCGGTTCCAGTTCAAGACCTCAGAACTTTCAGCACACATTAGCTATTAGACAGAGAGGTGAGGTGAGACTGAGCCAGGTTATGAAGATGGAGATAATTAGAAGTGGGACATTTAGACAGGACATCAGCTCTACTCTTCTCAAGGACATGACCAGGGAGCTTTTTCTGAGGATCTTTCAGTCTAGAGACATTTATACACTACAGTGTCCCCATCACTGTATTGGGGCATTGGGATCCAGGAATAGTGCCTCCTGTTGACCGGCAAACACACAAGAGGTCTCCCATCCAAGCACTGACCAGATCCAGACCTGCTTAGCTTTAGTGGGTTTGTATGTTGTGTTATGGAGGTGCATTTTTGTTAAAAACATCACAACTCTTCATGTTTACTGTGTACAGAAGGCTGATGGGAGTCCACACCATGCAGGAAACCTACTGGTTAATGGAAGCGTCCATAATGACCAGTATGACTGTATGCTGAAGGTCAGTCCTGATAATTCAGTGTCATTACAGAAGCACATCCCAAAAGTGATGGGCAAGACGGAGCACTCTGTGCCTGGCCAAGGTCTGAGCAGTCCTGATCAACTGGTGCGGGAGGCCTACCTAATGGCTTACGACTACATTAACTATGTGACAGCTGAACCAGACGCCCCACTGGGCCCAGCTCCATCTGTAGCCTCCGCAGCCCTGAGACATGCTGGGGACGA
Organism: Crenuchus spilurus; assembly: GCA_036984385.1. Taxonomy (NCBI): domain Eukaryota; kingdom Metazoa; phylum Chordata; class Actinopteri; order Characiformes; family Crenuchidae; genus Crenuchus; species Crenuchus spilurus. The sequence goes on from BRDA01043167.1 coordinate 7,871, forward strand.
GCTCCTCCTGCGCTTCCCCATCTTCTTCCGCCGCTGGCCGCGTGTTTTTCAGAATGTGAGCGAGGACTCGGCCTGTTCCACGCTACTGTCCATCTTGGATGAGCATTTCTCCCCAACAAGGAGAAGAGACCTGGCCTGGAGTGGCGTGCTCTCCATCTTTGTGCTGGCTGGCCAGATGGCCCTGCACTGCCAGCAGAAGGGCATGACCAGTGTCCTGCCACAGCTCCAGCATTGTGTGGGCAGCTATGTGGAGAGGGTTATCTGTCCTGAGATCAGGGATAAAGGAGGATGGGTGAGTGGAAAAAAAATAGCACAATATGCAATGTACTGAAGCTCTGTAGATAATGTAGTGCTACACATCAGTTACTGATCAGGTTTTTTTTCCATTTCAAATTTCAGGAAAACAATACATCCAAATAAAGTAAATATGGTGATGAAAAATTTCTACTTCATAGAATCATTTATTTTTCACAAAATAATTTCAGTTTAATATTTACCAAAAAGTAATATTCAGGAATGAACAGGTGAAGATTAAGAATAGACAGTCATACGTTTAAAAAATATTTTCATAATTTAATTCAAAAACATAAACTGTCATGTATTTTACATATAAAGGGACATCTTTCAAATATTTTTAAAAATATTGATCAGTATGACTTATAGAAATACAGAATCTCAAGTTTGAGTAAGTGACTATAAACAGTATAAATACTGTGTGTATCTCAGAGCTGCAACTGTCACATTCAATCAATCAATCAATCAAATTTTATTTATAAAGCGCTTTTTACAACTGATGTCACAAAGCAGCTTTACAGGGTTAGCAATAACAGACATAAAATCATTAATCCCTAATTACTAATATCACCACTCCTGAACCAGAGACAACATCAGAAGTGTCTTATCTGGACTAAAGAGAACCAGAACTGGACTGTTACTCAGTACAAAGTCCTCTTTTCAAATGAAAGTCAGTTTTGTATTTCATTTGTAAATCAGCTGCTAGAGTCTGGAGGAAGAGTGGAGAGACACAGAATACAGGTGTCTGAAGTCCAGTGTGCAGTTTCTGCAGTCTGTGATGGTTTAAGATGCTGGTGTTGGTCCACTGTGTTTTATCAAGTCCAACATCAACAACTAGCAGGAGATTTAAGAGCACTTCATGCTTCCATCTGCTGACAAGTTTTAAGGAGATGCACATTTCCTTTTCCAGCAGCTGCCCACAGTTTCAACACTACTACTGACCATCATATTACTTCCTGCAACAAGACTAAAAAAGACTTGAGTTTAAAAAGACAAAAAAAAAATGTCTCTTTATGTGTAATCAATATAAAATATCACAGTTTACCTTTTAGAATTAAATAATTCTGAACTGAATAATTCTTAATAAACTGAACTGTTTCACCATATTCTAATTTTCTGATGTGTGACTGTGTGGGAAAAAATACATGAATAAAGTAATATTACTTTATCAGCTGCTGTGCAGTCTGTCAGTTCCTGTTTACAGGCTGTCTAGAACACGCCCCCAAGATGAATGAACTTGTTCAATGTTCTACAAATACTCATGATGCTTACAAATGTCTGTGATTATGTAATCTATTAAAATAATAACATATGCTGTAATTGTCCACGTCAATCATATTTAATATTTGAGCACCATTTGTTAGTTTTCTGAAAACATACTTTTAAAAACTATCAATTTATATATTTTTTAAAATACATTTTTAGAACAATCAAATACTTTAGACACTCTAAGTGAAAACACACTGATTTGTGCTCTCTATATAGAGAGCAGTTCCACAACTTACAACAAACATTGTTTTACTGGCATGTTTTTTTTTTTTTTTTACTGTGTTAATTAATCATCTGGGTTACCTCCAGTCAGGTTTTGTGATTCGGTTTGGTGAGAAGCAGAATTTGGAGGGCCAGGTGAAGAAGGTGTGCTGCTGGAGTCTGTTCATACTGACTGCAGGGATCCTCGTCTACTTCTTATGGAGAAGAAGAATGACTACAGTGCCATCTGCTGGAGAAGTTTAACATGCCCTGCCATCATTTCAACAAACTGTAGACCATCAGTAATGGGATTTTCTCTACAGGAATAATGAGTTTTAATAAATCACTTTCTGGCCTGTGTGTATCTATCAAATATCATTGACTCCACTGAATTATGCAGTTGTTTAGCTGTTAAAATTTGAAGAAAAAAAAGAAAAGTGTGTGTGTATTTATATATATATATATATATATA
>BRDA01043167.1:10127-23917 GCA_036984385.1 Crenuchus spilurus
GTTCAAGTTTAGAACCAGTACGACAAACGGTATATATATATATGTTGATGGCAAACAGCATGACCAAGATTTGAACTTGCGAACCTCTGGTCATAGTGTCAGCGTCTTTCTTACATTACTTATCATAGAATGCCCCCCTTCTCTGTTCCTCTTCTTACATTAGTTTTCATAGAACACCACCCTTCTCTTTGTGTTTCACCTTTTATAATAGTTATCATGGAACATCTCCCCTTCTTTGTGTTCCTCCACTTATATTAGTTATCATATCTTGTCCCCCCTTCTATCTCTGTTCCTTCCTTTGCATTAGTTATATCATGCCCTCCCTTCTTTATTTTTAGATGTCCTAAACAGTGATTTAGCTGTAGAATAACTCATATGAACAGGCTAAAAGCAGAGCTGTCTATAGATTGTAGTGAAATGACTTATTTAGGCAAGGATTTCTGTTTATCAGTATTTACGTATATTAAAGCAGATAATAGTTATCTAAAATGTTTTGTATGTTCAGCAGTTTTATTACCATATCTGCTGATAAGATGTTTAAAATTAACATAACACACTTACCACCTGTGTTATATGTCTATCATATCATATAAGTGATCTTCATAATAAATGACTACCAGATTAAAATTAGTGTGATGTGGGTGGTGTTGATGTGGAATCTGCTAGGCTCACTGGGTACCTAAAGATCTGTGCTCTGTTAGCAACCCTAAAGCTCTCTTCCTAGAATCGCCCCTGGCAATATAACTCCCAGATCCAGACTCAAACACCTGTTGAGATCAGTGAGCTAAACTGTGAGATATGTGGTGATACATGTTAAAGTCTTAAGTTCTCAAAAAACAAAAGCCAGTACTAAAGTAACTATAAGGAAAGCCATAAAAATGAGATGAATGATGAAAGATGAAAGCCTTCAGATCCTGCCTTTGTGATTATCTGATTAGCTAGAAAAATGTGTTTCACTATGGGACTAATTTAATGAGGAAATAAAATTTTGTCATTGTCCTGCACACATTGGTGTTCTTCTTCTGGTAGTTTTGTGTATAAAACATTTTACACATTTGTTTTTGGATGGTGGTGTGGTCAATATAATATGGAATTTAATCAGCTTTAAAACCTGTAGTACGAGAAAGAACCGTTCACACAATTCCCACAAGAATTATATTTCCTCCACCATGTTTGTAACTTATAGTATTTACACTAGTAAATCCTGACACCATGATCCAATTGACTTGTTTTATGAAGTGATTTAAAAATGACTCGCTATCATTTATAATTTATCTTTCCAAGTGTTATGATATAAAAGTGTAATTTGATATAAAAAGGTAATTAAAACATCATAAACATGTCTTTCAATTAATGAGAAGTTTCCCCATAATCACATTTCGTTTAAAGGGATATTTAGGTGATGAACATTATACTTTTTCTCTGGTTGTGTAAATTGTTGTCAGTATCCCCAATAATAAAGAATATTCGTTAAATTTCAAGGACTTGTTTAAATCGTGTTTTATTGTATACACATTGTATTGTATTTTTTTCTTGTAATCATCAAATTAATATGCTTTAAAAAAATATTAATCTAATGCTGTAAAACATAGCGTATGCCTCAATTGTACAAATTATAAACTTCCCCACTCATGCAATACATTGTTTTATTTGTAGTCAAGATCAAATGAGAATCACTTAAACCTGCTTCCATTTAACAATTTATTTTAATTCAGGTACATTTATATGTACTGCATTTAAAATATTTACTTCAAGTTCAAGGAGACACTTCATACATCACCTGGCATCCTTACAAGCTCACTCTGCTCCCAGTAGCTAATCTCTACTTTTAAGACTTCAAAATATACAGACTGCTGCAGGTCATATGATTACGATGAACAGGTTAGACAAGGATGCAACACCTTATCTAGAGGCAAAACGTCCAGGAACTTCATTACGTTCACACGCGAGTGTGATTTCAAGTTAGTACAATAAAAAAAAGGATACTGTAACTTACAAAAAATGACTTTATTGGCATTTCTGTACAGAAAAGAAATGAAGAGCTGAGGTGGACACACACAAGGAGAAAACAGTGTTGGAAAGGCTTTTGTCAGGCAGGTCAATAAAATATTACAGCTTGGCACATACACATACATAAGCAGACTTATGCCAGCTCCTCCTCTCCCTCCTCCTCGAACTCTCCCTCCTCCTCAGCGGTGGCATCCTGGTACTGCTGGTACTCGGATACAAGGTCGTTCATGTTGCTCTCGGCCTCGGTGAACTCCATCTCATCCATGCCCTCTCCTGTGTACCAGTGCAGGAAAGCCTTGCGCCTGAACATGGCCGTGAACTGCTCGGAGATGCGCTTGAACAACTCCTGGATGGCTGTGCTGTTGCCGATGAAAGTAGCTGCCATTTTCAGGCCACGCGGCGGGATGTCGCAGACAGCTGTTTTGACATTGTTGGGGATCCATTCGACAAAGTAGCTGCTGTTCTTGTTCTGGACATTCAGCATCTGCTCGTCCACCTCCTTCATGGACATGCGGCCACGGAAGATGGCAGCAACTGTGAGGTAGCGGCCATGGCGTGGGTCGCAGGCAGCCATCATGTTCTTGGCATCGAACATCTGCTGGGTGAGCTCTGGGACAGTGAGGGAGCGGTACTGCTGGCTTCCCCTGCTGGTGAGTGGAGCAAAACCGGGCATGAAGAAGTGCAGACGAGGGAAAGGCACCATGTTGACTGCCAGTTTGCGCAGGTCAGCGTTCAGCTGGCCAGGGAACCTGAGGCAGGTTGTAACGCCGCTCATGGTGGCAGAGACGAGATGGTTGAGGTCACCATATGAGGGAGTGGTGAGCTTGAGTGTGCGGAAGCAGATGTCATACAGAGCCTCGTTATCAATGCAGTATGTCTCGTCTGTGTTCTCTACCAGCTGGTGCACGGACAGTGTGGCGTTGTAGGGCTCTACTACTGTGTCAGACACTTTGGGTGAGGGCACTACACTAAATGTGTTCATAATGCGGTCAGGATACTCTTCACGGATCTTGCTGATGAGGAGTGTACCCATGCCAGACCCGGTGCCTCCACCCAGGGAGTGGGTGAGCTGGAAGCCCTGCAGACAATCACAGCTCTCAGCCTCCTTACGTACCACATCGAGCACCGAGTCTACCAGCTCGGCTCCCTCTGTGTAGTGGCCTTTGGCCCAGTTGTTTCCAGCACCACTCTGACCTGAATAAACAATTCAAGAAGAATGTTTTGTGAAGGCATATTCTAATCTGCCACAAGGTAAAGTCACACCTAGTAAGGACCAAAAACTCACCAAAAACAAAGTTGTCTGGTCTAAACACCTGCCCGAAAGGTCCAGATCTCACAGAGTCCATGGTACCTGGCTCCAAGTCCACCAGCACTGCACGGGGCACATACTTGCCACCTGTAATAAAAGACAATTAGAAAGAAGCCCAAAGTCTAACCAGAAAACATAATACGTTTCATAAAATAATCCCCAAACATACCTGAAGCCTCATTATAATAGACATTGATGCGGTCCAACTGCAGATCACTGTCACCATGGTATGTGCCAGTTGGGTCAATACCATGCTCATCACTGATAACCTCCCAGAACTAAATGAATAAACAAATGAAGTCATAAGTTAATCATTCTCTTTTATTAGTGGCTGTTTAGATTGTGGACTTTGCACAATAAAATTGTACCAATAACTATAAACTGCATGTGAGTCGATGGAGTTTTTACACCACAAGTAACAAGATTTTATATATAATTATTTAATAGTCCCTCAAGCAGGAGTCGTTAAATATTTATTTATGCAGGTTTTGTGGTTAACGACAGAAAAAATAAATGCTGTGCAAATGAGTATACTGATAAAATACGTTTTATTCTTACATAAGAAAATAGCTCCCATTCTCTTATTTGGATGTGCTTTTGGATATATTTGGACCCTTACAGTTAAAAATATCAATGTTGCACGTTTAACAAAGCTTTAATTAGGCTTCATTACACAATGACCACAGAAACAGATTAAACAAAATTCTGAAAACAAAACTAGACTCTTTAATTGGCTTAATTTACAATTAACAGAATTTCGCCGCTAAAGTTTTTTTCCTCCTCTCAATGCACCCACCTGCTTAAAAATGGCGCGCGCGGCCTCCACGCTGATTGGCTTGAGTCCAGCCACGTGTAAGTTTTTTGAAAAATTCTGCCTACGTCACGCGCACAGGCTCGCGCCACCTACACATCCGGCATTTTCGTTTTTTTTATTTGGCCTAAAAAGCCAAATAAACGTCTATCGGTGGAAAATGAGCCTGATCTGTTGTGAAACGTCTCAATGTGACCAACGTGTTAAGTTTTTCCAAATAACATTTTATTTTTTACCCACTCTGTCATTGTGGAGGGAAAGCCCCACCAACTGCTAATCAGAGCAAGGCAGAATGAAAAGGTATACGTAATGCGTTTCGTTGTACATACGCTTAATAACAATTTGTTAACGTTCCTTATAACATTTCAGGAAGCGCAGATTAAATTAAGGAAGTACATGGAGCTGCCGTCACAAAACTGAAGCCTCTTAATCAGATCTCTCAGTTCCACCTTAAAAAGTGCAGCGGATACATTGTGGAGCCTCGAACCCGCTACAGTAACCACTGCAGGATTTAAGGTGGAACTGAAAATTAAAATGAGAAGCTCAAATTGTTATCTTTTTGCACACAAACTAAACTTCAGATTTTTTAAACATGTAGTACAAGTAATCGTAGCCAAAACACAATTCAGCATGTTATTTTTTTACGTTTACATTTATTTATTAAACAATCTTGTTTTATAAATGATCTCCACCAACCTTAGCTCCGATCTGGTTACCGCACTGTCCGGCCTGAAGATGCACAATTTCCCTCATTTTTGTATTTGGAGGTAGGGGTTACACAGCTATAGCTCTTTTTCTTTTCTGTAACTGACAGGAAGGACCCAATTTCCCCTTATTTATAGATTTCATTAAACCCGCCCTAGTCGCAACGTGATTGGCTGAGATTTTTTAAAAACGTCACTTACAGCGCTGTTTCTGCAGACGTAAATGACGGTGATTGGTGCATTGTAGTTGTCACTCAAACTGACGCCCGGTTTTTTTCTTTATGAGACCGGCGAGTTCAGAGCTAGGCTAGTTTATCATTTTCAGCAAAAATGATTTTATCTTAATAAAAGTGAGTTTCCCGACTAAAGTATTATTTATAGCTTGATTTGAAACATTGTGCACTGAATGGTTGTTTAACTTAACAAGAATATTCGAGTCATATCCGTATTTGACCTGAAATGACTGAGCATTGGCTTCTGTTCTACAGTAATATGCTTTGTTATAAAATATGGCATTCAAAACTGCAGTGAATCTTTAGTATCTTTCAACGTCGTTCAGAGACGTAATTGTTGGAGCCGTTTTGGTGTAAAATATAAAGCTTGTTTTTGAAATTAAGACATTATTTACACCTAGTTGTTTAAAGCAAATTGCGTATTAGTATTGTATCCAGATAAATAGGTAAAACACGCCCTAAAGGCATTTAAAACTGATTCACTCATACTTAAGGAGGTGGTCCACGATGTATTTAAGTCAGGTGTAAAGGCATCTCTCCAAACCACAATCAAAACCACACACAATACACCTAAAACCACAGCCAATACAATAAAACCTAGTACAGCCAACATTTAACACAATAAAGCCAAAATATCACACTCTACAACAAAAACTCCACCCAATACAACCAAACTCTCACCAGATACAAACAAAATCTACCCAATAAAGTCAAACTCCTGCCCAATACAACCTAAACCTCACCCAGTACCTCTCTCAGTATGACCAAAACACCACCAGATACAACCAAACCCCAAATCCTAAAGCCGAACAAGTTGAATGCCCTTTTCTTGTAAATACACATAACTGAAAGAATTAACTGGAAAATCTCAAATCCATCAAACTGCTACTCTGAGTAAACATAAAGAATTACTTCTCACTTTGGTTGTAACTGTGCAAGTGTGCAATATTGTCTTATGAAAGGAAGTAATGGAGGTGGGCATCAGTCTTTCTGTACCAGCTGACCACATCCAGTGTCTGATAATAAAGCGGGGCCATTTGGGATATTTGATATACTGTATGCTAAGATTATTTGGTGTAGCCTTGGCCATAATAATGACATTGTGAATGTTTTATGTGGTATAAACTGGAGAATAATGATGAATCAACTTAGCCTATTTCATTTGAATTCCTTCTTGTCTAATGTTTGAATTTCTTCATTGCATCAAATAATATTGCTGTTTATGATGGTTTAAACGGCACTGTAGGATTATTTCTAAGCCTTGTTGATCTTCACATAAAATCTGCTGTAGATTTAATGGAACAATATCAGTAAACAATGCCATTTTCTGCTCTTTCTCTGTAGCAAATATGATATGATTTTCCCTATATAGCATGGCCTGGTTAGCACAGATCTACAGAGGATTAGCCTTTACTGTTCAGACTATACATACAGTGCATTGTATACCACTGTTTAGATGTCCACATGCATCATATAGGCAACAACATGTGAGCGGTAAGAAGGACTAGGTTAGATTCTTGCTGTTTACAGCTCAGTGCTGGCACTGGTTCATTTCCTATGTTGGGCGTGACCAGCTTTTCTTTGCACAATGATACAGCCATTACACGGTCCACAGTAACTAGCGCACTCTTCTCCCAACCCCCACTACTGCTCTACAGACATCAGTCTGAATGCAGCACAGCTGATTAACAACGAAGTAAAACTGACTGAGTGCTTGAGTTCAGCATTAGGGAACTACAAGTACAGGAAGGACAAAGAAGAAATGGAAATAAGTGTGTGGTAAGAGGAGAGAGAAAATGTGTGTATATAAAGAAGAATACTGACAGCAACACTATGTATGAACATGACCTGTATATTGTATATAACACTGTATATTAGATTAAGATTCACAAATGTGATTTTTTCACACAACAGAATTTGACCTCCGCATTTAACCCATTTGTGCAGTGAAACTAGTGAACAGGCTGTGAGAATTTGTGTCCAAAGCGGTGGGCAGCCCTTAGCCACCGGCGCCCGGGGAGCAGTTAGGGAATTAGGTGTCTTGCTCAAGGGCACTTCAGTCATGTCCTGTCTGGGAATTGAACCGGCGACCTTCAAGACCAGATTCTTACCACTAGGCCATGGCTGCCCCAATACAGTGGTAACCCTACTTACGAGCATTCCTACTAACGAGTATTCCAGGTAACGAGTCGAGGTCTCGGAATATTTTTGTTCCAGGTAACGAATAAAATTCCAAGTAACGAGTAGCCTAAATTAGTTCAAGTATGCCAACCGCTAGGGGCGTGGCGGTTGTAGCATCCCCTAGATGCTAGCGTAGAAGAAGAGGTCAGTCAATACCTTTGACCGCTGTCCAGTGAAAGTGAAAGTGCTAGTGAAAGTGACGCAAAGGTAGCAAAAGGTAGTGAACAAGAAAGTTAGATAAATTTTACTTTTACTTTTCATATGATAAGTGTAACCATGCCATACACGTACGCCCGTCCTCCTGTCCTCCTTAGCCGCCAGCCTACATGAGCAGCGTCGGTCTCCCTCTGCTTAGCCGGCAGCCTACACGAGCGCCGTCATTGTCTCGCTTATTTAAAAAAAAAACACATATAAACACATTATTTAGCATATTAAAGTATACTGTATATTGACCGGCTGACACGGATTAATCAGTTTTACATGTATTCTTATGGGGAAAATTCATCCAGCTAACGAGCAAACCAGCTAACGAGCTCGGCTCCTGCACGGATTAAACTCGTAAGTAGGGTTACCACTGTATATCACAAGCAACAACAAATTCAATGTGTGTCCGTATACTTGGCCAATGAATTTAATGACACTGCTAAAAGACAAGGTCATAAATATGAAGTTAACACTAACAGGACCAAGTCTACAGTAAATGATAACATTTACTGGGCACCATTGTTAATCACTGGGTGAATATGTTTAATTAAGATACCTTAGATATGATAAATAATGTTAGCCATGATATCACATCTGTATATTGGGCCAGAATTGCTTCTAGAAGTCAATGAAGGTTCTTCACAACCAATTTCTGAAAGAACACTCCATGGAGAATTGCAGACCTTCAACATATAGAGCAGAATGGAGCAAGAGGTCTTCAGCTTTGTGTGCTGTTGACAGGTGCAGTCCTAGCTTGTTTGGTGATCTGGGTGAACAATCTCTCCGGTGTTGTTTAGAGGAGAATTGCTGGATGAGAATTGACTGAGATCATACTGAGATTCCTGTCTTTTGTTTAAAAAATTGGCAAATCTGAGCAGAGGCTGAGAGTTTATTGAGATTTAATGGGAGTGGGAAACAACTGAGCAGCAGGAGACTAAAACCACAGTCTCAATAGTGATGCCATTGTTGTCTTGGAGAAACTGCTGAGATGATAATGAGATCTTTTTGATTTTTCTTTGATTTGGGGTTACTTCAAGCACAATCGTGGAAACGGATTTAGCATAACCATGGACAGTACATACACTGATGAGCCATAACATTAAAACCACCTCCTTGTAGCTCCACTGACCATACAGGTGCACTTTGTAGTTCTACAATTACCGACTGTAGTCCATCTGTTTCTCTGTATACTTTGCTGTTCTTCAATGATCAGGACCCCCACAGAGCAGGAGGATCATTCACAGTGACACTGATGTGGTGGTGTATGAGTGGATCAGACACAACAGAGCTGTGAGTCATTCTCTTGCCCAACCATCAAATCTGACAGAAGAAGTGGTAAAAGTTAAAAGTTGTAGTCAGACCACTATGAAATAATTGTGACAGACCTACAGCACCCTTCAAACACCCAACCATGATATAGAGAAATAGATCATATACAGTGTTTAAATATGTCTACAATCAGGATGACTTTAGGCAGCAAAGACAAACTTACTGTACTTAGTGATTTCTGCTAGCCTGCAGTGAGGTCACAAATGCAAGATTTTGACAAGATGCCTCAGATCCTTAAAACAACACCTTCATGTCTGTGTTGTGGTTGTGACGGGAATGGAAGCAGAAAGATTATTAATAGCTAATCTGTATACAGGAGGAAGAATGCTGGAGTACAGTCAGCTGCCCTGGCACAGTTGGCATGACTTAGAGTGAGAGAATGAGAGGTTTGTCACAGTGGGGCTGTGGGGGCAGAGGGGGCAGGGGGACATTTCTCAAGCCTCTGGAGCTTTCCACTGTTGACCAAAGGCAGCAGCAGTCTGAACAGATGGAGTTTAGGGGCTTATTCCTTCAGTTAGCTACACAGTCCTTTCTGGTGTTGACAGAATAAAACCTAAAACCTGCTTACACTGTTCTTAGTAAACAGCTTTCTGAGAGTTTCTTGAGAGTAGATCCAAAAGTGCTGAATTTGCAAGGATGCTAAAAGAATAAAAATAACATCTGTTGTTCAGTTGGAGGTTTACGATATGTCACAAATGAATACATATCTACCTGGTCTAGACAGTCATCGATATTAAGGCTTACTGTGAATTGGCCTGTCTGTGCCCCGCCCACATTCTCTCATAGCAACTGTTGCTAGGTTAGACAAGCTTTGCAGATTATTTGAAGAAATTCAACTCAACATAATAACAAACTATGTATTTTAAATGTTATTTTCTGTTCCACAATGGCAGAAAAGACCATGTATAATTTTATTGTCATATAATTAATTTTATCTCAAATTCATTAGTCCACTCTAGAAATAATATACTGCTTTTGCTAACATTCTGTAAAGCTTGTCTGACCTAGCCCGTCACCATCATGACACTTTTATGAACTATTTATTGTCATGAATATTGCCTTATACCTATTGTATTATATTGCCTGCTTATTGGTTGTAAGACTTTTGTAGTGTCTCAATACAAGGAGAGTGCGCAGGAGAGTTGTGACAGACCTAGTCCGGCCTAGCCAGTTTTTATAAACTAACATATTTTTTGGTAGAGCATGGATAGGTCAGTTTTTCAATATTTGACCAAAACACACAAACACACACACTCAGTAGAAGGACCACCATGAACACCTTAAAACTGTTACGTGACCTAGTTTTGACTAAACCTGTTTGATCCCCACACCATTCATGTCCATGAATTAAAATCTAGGGACAAAAGGCTGGTCTGTGCTCTGTGCATGGCCTGCAGTCATGCTTTCACTTCCCTTTTCTACCTGAGCTTTGAACTTAGCCATTGCTAAGTTGTAACTCCATTTTGGCAGCTAAATGAATAATTGATTAGTCGGGGGTTGTGAAGGAAGATTTAAAGGTGTGACATTTACACAGTGGTGTCAATGCTGCCTTATTTCAAGCTAAAAGGGCAAAAACATATTGGTTTCATATAAGGTTAAGGATTAAGATGGGAAGTGTTACATGTAGGATATGTAATAAATATTTGAAATGTTTTCCATATACTGTATGTGCATACATACACAGCCAAAACATTATGACCCATATTTTATTATGCTTATTATGTTGTAGGTTCTCTCTATACCAGCAAGATAGATCTGGAACACCTAGGCCTGGACTCTAGAAGATCTCTGAAGGTGTCCTGTGGTATCAGATATCAAAATGTTAGCAGCAGGTCCTGTGAGCTGTGAGGTGGAGTGGACTTGGTGTTTCAGCACATGCCATGTACTGAGATCTAGAAATTTGGAGGCTACAGTTGGTAGGTACTGACCCGAAACACCAAACAAGCCTTGGGTTCTCAGAGATGCTCCAACCCAGTCATAATGATTTGGCCCTTGTTAAAGTCACTGTGGTCTGCTTATTCTAACACATTCATGATGCTGACTACCAGAACCAACAAATATATCCCAGAGTGTGCAGTATAAACATTATTCATGCCATCTTTGTCATGTTTTGGCTTATCAGTTATTATTACATACAGACATATAGTCAGTCAGTCAGTCAGTCAGTCTGTCTCTCTCTCTCTCTCTCTCTCTCTCTCTCTCTCTCACATAAAACACATATGCATGAGGCCAAGTCATCTGAGGGTAAATTCTTTATTAAATTGCATGTATGGATTTTATTGAATGAACCGAAATGTCCTCTGTGTGTGTTGGGGGTGGTGTAATGGCAGGCCTGTTCCCCTGGATCCCCTGAGGAGGGAATGATTACATTGTCTTTTGACTCAGCATCTGTGCACCTCTCCTAATCCCTTCTCTAATAATGCAGAAGAAAAGACTGCAGGACAGTGGGTGATGGTCTCTCTCTCTCTCTCGCTTATATATATATATATATATATATAAAATCGCTCACTGTCCTGTAATCTTTTCTTCTTCTTTTAAAAACGACCACATGAGCTTCCAACACACAGCAATGGCATCTGAAATGCCAGTATACAGTCCTGAAAAGAGATGAGTGGAGTTTCTCTAGCACAGGGGTATCCAAACTTTTCTTGTTGGGGGCCAAAAGGAGAAAAATCTGTGCAGTTACAGGCCGCAGACTTGTAGCCTTATAGTTGAAAGGTGCTCAACTCCACCAGCTCTGAAAATGTACTAACAACTGATTTTTATAGCTCAATTTTGAACAAAAACTGTGAATCTGGCAACCCTGAAGTTTCTGCACTGGGCTATAAGTTTAGTTACCTCGTAGCTCTTGTAGCATTTTCTTGCACTTGGTTATCACAAAAAAAAAACTGGTTTTGTTGAGCTGACAAGCTGCTGCAGCTGGTTGTTTCACCTTCTGTTCTCGTTCAGTGCCTGACCTGAAAGAGTGATGTTTCATTTCATAATCTCTCTTTACATTATACTCAATTACAGCAACTCTTACCTGACAAAATAAACACAAACAATTGCCTCTGAACTCAGAGAACAAATAATCATTTTCCCAACCTGCCTGAAATCTTCTGCATTCTGTCTATTTTTCATTTCTTTGGAGACTCCATGTCTACCCAAAAGCTCAGGAACATAAATGTAGGCGTAATGTTTTTAACATTTAGTGTTGGGTTGGGGGAGAAGGAGCGTTCAAAGGTTCAAGTATTCAAACTAGGAATCTCATTTTTTTACAACCTGCTTAATAGTAGTATTACGTAATTATTTAATATTACTAAAATTATTAATATTATTACTAAAATACCATGCCGAACTTTGGACATGATTGCTCTAGCATTTCTAACTTTGTAAAAAGCAACAGAGCGGTATGTTTCTGGTGTCCTACAGTGGAATGAAAAGGCACAGCTAATTAAGCAGGTATTAAGTCTTCTGTATAATCAGGAAATTAAAACAGTAACAAACATGCACAAGTTCACAATGTGGCATCAGCATTTAAATTTAAGTGTGTCTTACCCACCCCAAAATGCTTATCAGAACTATCAGCACATATTAGCTATTAGACAAAGAGGTGAGGAGAGACTGGGCCAGTTTATGAAGATGGAGATGATTAGGGGTGGGACATTAACAGGACATCAGTCCTACACTTATAGAGGCAGAGGTGTCAAGTAACAAAGTACAAATACTTTGTTACTATGCTTAAGTAGAAATTTTGGTTATATATACTTTACTGCAGTAATTATTTTCAGACGACTTTTTACTTCTGCTTACTTACATTTTCATGCAATTATCGGTACTTTCTACTCCTTACATTTTAAAAACAGCCTCGTTATTTATACATATTTCATTTCAGTTTGTTTTCATCTAAAAAACATCCTTTCCAGGTAAATTGCGCCATCCAGAAAGAGTGAATTTGATTGTGGTTGAATGAGAAGTATAAACATGTACCATTTTGATACCCTAAGCGATCCATCGCACCTGCACGTCACGTGTTTTTACTTTGTAATTGTAGCACCTCACAGACAGACCAACGCAGAAGTATAAATGCATACTATAGTGTAGGCCACGTACACAGACTATGGCATAGGCAACGCAGCCTTTAGATGTATCACAATAACCACTGCTCACATTCTCAGTTTTCTCTGTCTACATGTATCTTATTATCTGTATTTATTCAGTACTTATTGGATTTCGAGCCAGGTTTTGCTCTATGAGTAGTTATTTTTGTACTGTGATGTCAACTAAACACCAAATCTGTCTTTAATGAGCTGTATTGTTTAGTAAACTGCTGTTCTGTTTGATCTTAAAAATACAATTTTGCACCATTTGCATCTTTATCCTTCTATAGAGGAGTTTTTGTGGAGTCACTCTTGTCTGATTAAATCTCATTTAGTCAGCTTCAGTAAGAAGGGCAGATTCTTCAGATTGTGTCCAGCTGTCTCACACTGAGCATGTGCAGCCCAAGGGTGGAGGTGGTGGATGGGGGTGGGGAATGGAGTCCACATCAATATTCCATTCCACTTCAAACATTTCTGTCATAAATTAACCTCACAAGAACCACCGTTTATCTTCTTTGAATGAGAGGTAAAATATTTGTAGTTCAGCATGTCTTAAAATACACAATTAAAAACATGGTTCCTCAAGGGTTTTTCCTAAAGAAAATGGTTATAAATAGAACTATGAACACTCAGAGAACCCAGTGCATGATTAAAGGCTTCTTCAGACTGATGAAGAATGTCTTGTAGTTGGTTCTATACAGAAGCTTTTTTGAAAAAGGTTCTATTTGGCATCACAAAGGGTTCTGCCATGTCAAGCTGGTAATAATAGAGAAACCCTTTTTGGTGCTATATAGTAGAACCTTTGTCAAAAAGCTTATGTATAGAACCATCTACACTCTTTGACTAGTAACAGAAGTGCGATCAAGAACAATGTTGTGTGTGTGTGTGTGTGTGTGTGTGTGTGTGTGTGTGTGTGTGTGTGTATATATA
>BRDA01043167.1:29838-48500 GCA_036984385.1 Crenuchus spilurus
TCTGCAGTACCAAATTTCAGTACGTACCGTTCCTTCAAAGGAGACGAATTTAGTCGTGTGCAGGTCCGGGCAGAATTCAAACGGCTAGGCCACTCCAGAACCTTGATATGCTTCTTACGGAGCCACTCCTTGGTTATCCTGGCTGTGTGCTTTGGGTCATTGTTATGTTGGAAGACCGAGCCACAACCCATCTTCAATGCTCTAACTGAGGGAAGGAGGTTGTTCCCCAAAATCTCGCAGTAGATGGCCCCGGTCATCCTCTCCTTAATATAGTGCAGTCGTCCTGTCCCATGTGCAGAAATACACCCCCAAAACCTGATGCTTCCACACCCATGCTTCACAGTAGGGATGGTACTCATCATTCTTCATCCTCCAAACACAGCGAGTGGAATTAAGACCAAAAAGTTCTATTTTGTTCTCATCTGACCACAGCACTTTCTCCCATGACTCCTCTGGATCATCCAAATGGTCATGGGCAAACTTAAGACGGGCCTGGACGTGTGCTGATTTAAGCAGAGGAAACTTCCTTGCCATGCATGACTTTAAACCATGACGTCTTAGTGTATTAGCCACAGTAACCTTGGAAACAGTGGTGCCAGCTCTCTTCAGGTCATTGACCAGCTCCTCCTGTGTAGTTCTGGGCTGATTCCTCACATTTCTTAGGATCATTGATACACCACGAGGTGAGATCTTGCATGGAGCCCCAGTCTAGGGCTGCCATGATTAGTCAACTAGTCACGATTATGTCGACTATTAAAATAGTCAACGACTAATTTAACAGTCGATGCGTCATTTTTTAATTATTTTTTTTACTTTATTTTTCTCTCCAAACTGCTGCGTTCTTCTCACCTTCCACTGCTGCGTCTGCCTTTCTGTCCTTGACGCACATGCGCGGTAGTGGTAACCGGGGTAGGCCGTGGATGACGTCACAGGACGTTATACAGACAGGCTCTGCTATCATGGCTACCCGGCAACGGAGCTCAAAAGTGTGGGACCATTTTGTGAAAATGAAAGAGAAACGTGTGCAATGCAATATCTGCAAGGCAGAACTTGCCTTCCACGGCAGCACAACTGCGATGCACGAGCACCAGAAAAGGAAGCATGTTGTGACTTATTGTGACAATGATGAAGAGGGACCGTCATCTCGGTAAGCTAAATTGCTGGTTAGCTTTTAAAATTGGCGTAAACAGAGAGTTAACTTGCTGCTTACTCATATTTATAGCTGTAAAAGTTAACATTAGCGATGACGATTTGATTCATTAGCCTTAGCACACATTCATGTGTCTTCTGTAACATTATAACAGTCATATGTTTGAATAGCATTGCTAATGTTTTTAACGTTTCAGTGCTACGTTTACACTTTATGCTAAACAGTTAAATAATTGTTTGTTGCAACAAGCTGCATATTTCATTAAAGGTTTAATGCACTATGATCTTAATTGTTTTTATTTTTAGTTAGCATATAGTTGAAACCTAATGATGGTTATATAATAGCAGCTGCATTCTAGTGCGATAAGCTGTGTTTTATATTCAATTAATGTATGATCCGATTAGTCAACTAATCTTAAAAAAATAATCGGTGATTAGTCGACTATAAAAATAATCGTTTGTGGCAGCCCTACCCCAGTCTGAGGGAGATTGACAGTCATGTTTAGCTTCTTCCATTATCTAATAATTGCTCCAACAGTTGATATTTTTTCACCAAGCTGCTTGGCAATTGCCCCGTAGCCCTTTTCAGCCTTGAGAAGGTCTCTGGTGTCTTTGGACAGCTCTTTGGTCTTAGCCATGTTAGTAGTTGGAGTCTTACTGACTGTGTGAGGTGGGCAGGTGTCTTTATGCAGCTAAAGACCTCAAACAGGTGCTTCTAATTTAGAATAATAAGTGGAGTGGAGGTGGACTTTGTAGAGCCGGACTAACAGGTCTTTGTGGGCCAGAATGTTTGCTGATTGGCAGGTGTTCAAATACTTATTTGCAGCAATAACACACAAATAAATTATTTAAAAAATCATACATTGTGATTTTTGGATTTTTTCTTTTAGATTATGTCTCTCACAGTGGACATGCACCTAAGATGAAAATTTCAGACCCCTCCATGATTTGTAAGTGGGAGAACTTGCAAATTCGCAGGGTGTTCAAATACTTATTTTCCTCACTGTAGTGCCTTTCTCACACCCAAGGATGCCCTACAATTAACAAAATCTTATAATTTACACACTTATAACTCAGTCACACACACTTATGATTTTATTTATAGTATTTGTATCTTTACTGCTACACACGAGCTGCAGGCAGATGTGATGCAGGGCTTGAAGAGCTTATTTGATTTTGGGGGAGGAGTGTAAATCAATGTCCTGTGTATAGATCCTGAATAATTATTGAAGTAACCAAGGATACAGTGATTACCTTCTTTTCTGGGAAATTGTGTGTCCAGTAAACATGTTACAGCAGATTAATGCAGTTCTGGCCCACATCAGTCCATGCTAATGCCTTAACAATGCCATATTTGGGCCATAATCGTCCAATGCCATAATTGACATTTTTTAAAATGTCTGCTGATGTTTATTTATGTCCCAGCCACAGGGAAATAATAATAAATGGTAAGTAAACAGATGAACTATGAGAACAGATGTTATTAGAATGTGTGCAATATATGATAATTACTAAACCAAAAACTCTAATCTTTCCTTGAACTGTGAGGTCTGTCTGTCTGTCTGTCTGTATATCTCTGTCTGTCTTTCTGTATATCTCTGTCTGTATGCCTGCCTGTCTGCTGTTTATTTCTGTCTGTCTGTCCATCTGTTTGTCTATATCTGTCTGTCTGTTTATCTCTGTCTGCCTGCCTTTCTGTATGTATCTGTCAGTCAGTCTGCCTGTCTGTCTGTATACCTATGACTGTCTGTTTATCTCTGACTGTATTTCTGCCCATCTGTCTGCATATCTGTATATCTCTGTCTGTCTGTCTGTATCTATCTATCTATCTATCTATCCATCCATCCATCCGTGACACCCCCCCCCCCCCACACACACACACACAGTTGTCAACAAATAAGCATTAAGGCAGTACCACAGTTCACATGAATGTATCCACCAAGCCTTCTAAATTTGTGTACATTTTATTTTGTACTGTATAGTGTGTAAGATTATCATAAGATTAAGCTAAGATTAAGCAGGTATTATTATGATGGTAGTTTCAGTAATGATATCCAGTTGGATGAGCATAAATCATGTATGTTTACAAAATGCTGGAAGTCTCTCAGTCAACAGTGACAAGGCATTTAGTAATATAGTCTCATTCGCACACCAGTTACTTGGAGGTACTGACCTTTGCGCGCCCTCTAGTGTCGCCTCTATGAATGTCAGCGCTGAGCTTCATGAACAGTCTTAAACAGACGGTGTGTGGCGCCCTCTTCTGGTTGATTAATGTAAAAGCATTTATAGAATAATTCCTGAACACACACGGCATGCTTTCTACAATAGACATCAAATATTCTTCAGACAGTTCTTCACAAATCTGGTGCAGAAGTTCACATAAATGTTTGCACTTGTAAGTTTGCTTTGCTTTCACTCTTCTGTCCAGTTCATCCCAAATCAACTGGATGGGGTTTAAATCTGGGGACTGTGCACCACTCCATGTTTTCAAGCTGACCATCTTGTTCTTTTTTCCTGAGGTAGTTCTGGCATAGCTTGGACTTATGTTTTGAGTCATTATCTTGCTGTAGGATAAACCCCTGACCACTAGGCACATACCTGATTGTACTGCATGGCACTGCAGAATGCAGAAATAGTATCACCAGCTTTCAAGGCTTAATCTACCTCCATTACTGCAGAATAGCTTTCATATCAGGGTTCTCGCGGGGTCTTAAAAAGTCTAAAATTCAAAACTTTAAATTTAAGGCCTTAAAAAGTCTTAAAACGGCCAGATATCCATCCAAGGTCTTAAATTAAATTTATTAAAGTCTTAAATTTTTACTTTTAATTCCAAAAAAGCGTTGTCTAATCGGACTTAGTTTTGCTAACGTCTACTAAATGCATCAGTGTAAATGTATTTCTCTTCTCTGTGTTTCTCGGTTGGACTACCGCTGTGGGAACTACAAAGCCCATGATAACCTCATGATAACACGTCTGTTACCAACAGTGTTGCCAAGTCCACTTATTATAAGCGACGTTGGGCTTCTTTTTTCTAAAGTCGCTTGCAAATCTCGTGAGTGCAAAGTGAATTAGCAGTTTAGCAGTTTTGTCGCTATACTTAGCTAGTTTTAGCGACTTTTTTTTCCCCAACTAGTGACTTTCCCTAGTGTTATTGGATATGGCATTATCCACAATTTTTCTGAACTTTAACCTTTCGTGAGATTCACAGATGAAACCGGTTTTAGTTTCCGGTTAGAGTGTTGATATTCGCCCTATTCACAATCCCACAATTCCATGCGCGACCAGCAACATCCGATGTAGTTGTTTACATAATGGCAGCAGTGAATGTGTCAGCAGGAGAGTTTAAAATACGTAGAAACAAGCCAATCAGGGTTCTAGATGTTGTGTACCACAATGCAGTAATCGGCAACGGCTAGACAAACAATTCAAATTTTATTCTACCCTAATTATATACCGAAATATATACTGCACTGATAAATAAATAGGCCTTAAATGATATAAACATACACTGGCTGGCTTGATTAGGCCATGCAGGGCCCTAGCCTAGGCGTGGCTTATGTACTATTACATAATGTGACATTTGTAGGGCTATCCACCAGATGAATTCATTTTTGGCTATTTTCATAAAAATATGTACCACAAATTATTGTAGTGTAGCTTAGTATTGATAGCATGCAACACGATAGCTTGCAACAACGTGTTAACACTAAAAACCCACTGCATAAATTGAAAATACATGTTGACACAACAAGATATGTTTAATATCAAAAGACATATCTGCATATAGTTACAAAAGCTAGTAGATATCACGTAAGTATTTACTTACCAAATAAAGTTGTAAACAGTGTATGTAGCGTAGCTGGCACAGACAAACAAGAGAAAATGGTGAACGGGATGTTGCCGGTTGCGCGGTGCATTCTGGGATTTGTGAAAGGGGCGAATTGTGAAAAGCGGACGTTCATTGCTGCTCTATAAGAGCACAGAGGCATACAACTACCTTTATAGCAACAAAATAGGTAAGGCAGTGTTTAACAAATACGGCAACTTCATTTAAAGCTGAGGTAGAGTCGAATCAGACTGTCAGCCGAGGTAATTCGCCAGGCGTGGCTAATGCTAAGGGAAACTGGAGTAATTGAGACACCGAATTGCTTGGGCATTGCAGGGTTGGGCAAGTCCTGCAACTACGCAGCAGCTGTTTTGTGGAAGGTTGGATAAGCTCAGATCATATTTGCTGTGAAACATTGAAAAATAATAAATTATCTGTATAATGATATTACTTGGTTGTATTTTAAAATTTTTATAAGTGTACTTATATATACTTACATTGTTCTTATGAGTGGATGTAAAGCCTTACTAAGGAACTGAAAAAGTTGTAAATAACTCACTATTTCAGGTGCAAAACTTTTCAACAAGTGTATATATATATATTTGGAGGATATTTAAGTTGTGATGCTGCAAGCCATGCTAGGTTCCTTTCCTTCTTATTTGGTATGAAGTGCAAAGCAAAAGGTGCCGGACACACACAGTGTTTGTGAAGCTGCTGGCGTTTAAAGCACGTACTTTATTCACATTTTTATTGTTGTGACACCTGTCAACATGTGGAGCCCGAGCTCACATTTTATGCATGTAATCCGTATCAAAGCTAGTTTTATTCGTCTCACCAGAAATTGTTCTGTGATCATCCACCACTGTTGTCTTCCGTGGGCGTTCAGGTCTTTTTGCATTGATGAGCTCACTGGTGCTTTCTTTCTTTCTCAGGATGTACCAAAATACAGATTTTGCCACTCCTAATATTGTAGCAATTTCTCAGATGTTTTTTTTTTCTGTTATTGCAGCTTATGGATGGCTTGTTTCACCTCTCTATATAGAATTTGAATGTTTTTGGCAATTTGTCATGTTGGTCTTAAATTTCACTGAGAATGGTCTTAAAAGGTCTTAATAAGTTCTTAAATTTAACTCACTGAAACCTGCAAGAATCCTGCATATGTTAACTCATTTCAAGTTCCCTGACAAAAGAATTTTTGTATAATTCTGTAATTCTTAATTTTCAGTTTTGAGTAACCTTACTTTATTTTAAACCTCTGGCAGTTCACCATTTACCTTTGTTTCATTTCAAGCTATTCATTGGATTTCTTGAAAAAATTGGGGTGTTTTAAAACTTTTGGCCGGTAGTATATATATTTATATGTTTTTATATGCCTGAAATGTCATGCTACATCATCTCATATGTGACACCACTGTAATCTTTTTGATGTAACTGAATTTACCATTAACCTTCACCTGGACAAGTAATAATGTATGGTCTCATTGTAATTGACAGTAACAAGGTGTTTTTGCAGTTTCCATTTCTGAAAATGTTCAGGGTCCCAAACTGTAGTTTCAAACTTTTATGAAAAATTTAACCTCATTTTCACATCACTGCTGATAAATTTGATTAATAATAAAACTGATCAAATGACATCACAGGAAAGCAATACTCACAGTTCATCAAACTTCACTTCATGTCTACAGCTCCATATTCAATAATCAGATTTGCACAGTAAAGACTACAGTAAGACTCTACAGAGTGTATTGTTGTGTGACTCTGGCCTTCACCGGCGCTTTCTGTGTGTGACAGTGTCTGTCCTGAAGTGGAATGCCTGGTGTGATAAGAATAGCATGTTATGTTTACACTTCATACAAAACAGAATGTTTATTGCCTTTATTAATTCATTGGACTTGATCCGTCTTAATACTCCCGTCTGATTTCACTGCCAGCTTCATCACCAGTGATAAGTTTACAATCATATTGTCCTGAAAAACGGATCAGCAGGCTTAAGCTCTGGCTACAAGCACCACACAGCTGCTATGATGATGATCCAATTAGAGATAAAACAGCTTAAGATTAAAATGCCAGAGCTGTGATTAATTGTTGCCTGATCTGATGACAAAAGCAGGATTTCAGATAGTGACAATAATATAATATCCTCTACACCTCCAACATTCAGTCCTGACCTGTATTTAGAAGAAAGATTTAACCATTTCCCAACAGTTCAACAAATTTCACAGTAGATTAAGTGATATATTATGTCATAACCATGCATTCTACTACCACAAATCAGAAGATGTTGGGTCAGAATGGAATTTTTTTTTTTTATGTAGTTTTTTTACTTTGACTTTTATTTAATTGCAGGCAGTCAACCCAATTAAACATTGTGTTTGATTTATTTATTCATGTTCTTATTTATTTATTTATTTATTTGTATACAGTCCTCATGGAAAATGCTTTTAGGGAATTAAAAGAAAGCTCCTTCTCTTCCCTACTACATTTTCCATCAGCCCTTGCTCATTCTGTTCTATTCATTCTCATCCTTCCAAACTCCATTTCCCAGAATTCCTTAAGGACCTCTCCGAAGCACCTCAGTCTCAGCTGCATTCACATTACTTCCCATTAGCAGGGGCATTCTTAGAAATGTTTGATACTCGGGGCTTCAGCCCGCGGTGTGGGAGAGGTTTGTGTGTGTTTGTGTGTGCCCGAAATTTGTAACCTGGCCCTAGTACCACCCCTGCTCATTAGCCCTACTATTTAAACCCTAGTCCTTGCCTAGTCTACTAATTGATAAGTATTGCCAACCTCATCCATTGCCTTACCAAACCTTCCTTGCATTCGTCTTGTTCTGGTTTGACCTTGTTTCTGTACTTTTGACCCTGATTCTGTCTTTGTTCATTTCCCTCCTTATTAGCTTTAGCTGTAGTTAGTCTCTCTTGTTTATAGCTTTAGCCTTAGTTTGCCTTCCTTGTTTTCACATTGCTTTATTGGTTTCTGACTCATGCCTGTCTCTTGACTACTCTTCTGCTTTAGCCCTTTTGCTTTTCTTAACTATGTTAAGCTCTGTTGGATTCTGACCCCGGCCTGCATTATCACTACTCTTAGTTTTGCCCTTTTGTGTATTGTTGATGATTTTCTGGTATTTGACTCTTGAACGTATTTTGACTTACTTGGATTACCCTTTCTTTATTAAATATTCTCTCTTTATCAGCATTTGTGTGCTACTTCTTTGGTTGTGCTTGCACCTAGAGTGTGCTCGCAGTTAGTCTCAGTTGTGCTTGACCATGACAGTTAACATTTTTACATACTTTTTTGCCAATGTTATTGCACACAACATAATTTGACCTCCACATTTACACATTAGGCTGTGAGAACATGTGCCCAAAGTTGTGGGCAGCCCTATCCATGATGCCTGAGGAGCAGTTGGGGGTGAGGTGCCCTGCTCATGGGCACTTTAGTCACAACCTGCCTGGCCAGGGTACCCTGCTTATTTGATTAACCTAGTTTCTCAAATATCATCAGAAAAGTGACATATTTCACAGTAGTTGATAAATAACATTTGGTAATTGCAAAGAACGTACATAGTGAGTGCAGTCTTGAACCATGCAAACATCTTTCTCACAGCTTAATTTATATAGCACCTTTCTCCAACATGCACACACACAAACACAAACCCATCATGGTCTAGAGTCAGTCCACTTGTGCAGTAAACAGTTATTTGTGGGTGAAAATCTCTCTCAGGAAGTCTGGTAGCTCTGATGTAGCATCACATTACAGTGAAACACAGCTCGCTCAATGGAGGAAAATACTCAATTGGTTCAGCATCACTTCTGAGTGCCCCATCAATCTAATATTTCGCCTTCTGAAAATGTCAAATTACATCTATATACTGTTCTCATAACCTGTGCTTTAGGTATAAAATGCTTAAAATGTTGAATTGCCACAGCATTTCATGGCAAATGGTCCATTTCACAAGGAAAGGCTCATTTCTTGGTGTGTAATATGATTTTCATGGTCAGGAATCTGGTAGGACCCTAACTGAGGTACAATAATTATGATTTGATTGTCAAAATAATTGGTAGGGTTTTTTTGTATTAATATAATCAACATTGACACTTTTAAATGTCACTGTAGTCACCAGATGCTAGAGATCTCATTATCTAAATTTGTGTAATAAGATAAAACATTTAGGAAAAATGCCTATAGATATGAACTGAATGTAGTCTGATAGTCTGAATGCTGCATTTATTTGGAATCTGAACTCAAACACGTTCAATTTAAATGAAGCAAAGACTATGAGATAAAAGTTAAAATGGCAGCGTTAATTTGAGAGTATTTACATCTATATTGGGTGAACCATAATAAAAAAGGCTGTAATTCCTGCACCCAACATGGATGTACTTACCCTTGAATTACAACTGACAGACTGCACTTCAATCGTATAATCATTGTTTCATCTCAGATCCAATGTGCTAAATATATACAGTCAAAACAACAAAAATCATGTCACTGTCCAATTATTTATGCACTGTACTGCATGCAAGCTTTAGAGACTCCAGTGAGATTAGTCAAAATTGGAACTGTGGAAGAGCACATCTTGATTACAGAACACTGACCACATTTAGAGCACTGTACTTACAGAGATTGCTCAGAAGGTCTGAGATTAAAGAGAGATCACAGCTGAAACAAACCCATCAATGTGTCTGAGCTCATTAGAGACAGACAGTGACAGAATGTGAAGTCATGCTGGTTCTCCACCTTCAAAACTCCTCAGAGAGTCCAAGAGAACAAGCGTCATAGACTGACTTTCAGAGTTTAGAGTTATGCCATTTGGCTAATGTGCTGCACCCAAATTTTACACGTTTTAATATGTCTGTAAAATGACACAAAAAATGCATGGCATAGTTGTAGTAGCCTGATTTTTATTCTATACTTTATGTTGGTATGGTGTCATCCAGTGTAAGAAACAATAGTAAAATTAACAGGATTTAGTCTCAAACCAAAAGAGAACACATCCCATCTAGAAGGCACACCTCCCAACATTAGACTGTGAAGGTGGTTTTTTCAGGTAATCAGCAAATCAGGTGCACATGCTTACCTGGGTTGCCATATATCATGATGTGAAATTGAGAAACACCCATTTGATTTGTATAACTATAAGGAGATTAAATACATAAATTATCAATCAAGAACCCAATGGGGGAAAGGCTTTAATATAGGAAATTATGTGAATTTTAGAACTTGGTGTTTTAGTGCTGCCAGTAAGCATGGATCTGAAATTCATTTTCTCTATATCAAGTGTAATTTCCCATTGATATGGTCATGCTTCCTGATATAACACATCTTTAAACACAGCACAATGGATGGATATCGGTTAAATCTTCAAAGCAAGATTCACACAGAAATCATATTTACATATTTTCCCTCTTACCCTAGATGTAGTTGATCCGCCTAGACATGTTAGGATTAATGGTGTATGTATGATTTTTGAGTGAACTTTTTCTTTTCCCTAGAACCCTTTAGAATTTTCAATATTTCTGCATAGACTTGCACTAAAACTTGTAGACTTCATTAATTTATTGAGGAAAATAACGTGAAAATTACACGTCTATGAATGGTATAAGTATCTGAACCTTTAAGATTAGCAGATCATTTGAGTCAGGTGTTGTTAATCAATGGGATGACAATCAGGTGTGGGTGGGGACCCTGTTTTAACAAGGATCTTACAAAGTGTGATCTTCAAAACACATGTTTGTGAAGTGTGTCATGGCACAATAAAGAAGATTTCTGAGGACATCAGAAGAAAGTTGTTAATGCCCATCAGGCTGGAAAAGGTTACAAAACCATCTCTAAAGAGATTGGACTCCACCAATCCACAATCAGACAGATTGTGTACAAGTGGAGAAAATTCAAGACTACTATTACTCTCCCCAGGTGTGGCCAACCAACAAAGAACACACCAAGAGCAAGATGTGTAATAGTTCACCAGAGTACAAAGGAACCCAAAGTAACTTTATGAGCCCACCATCAGGAGAACAGTAAACACAATGGTGTGCATGGCAGGGTTGCAAGGAGAAAGAACTCTCAAAAAAGAACATTGCTGCCCATTTGTAGTTTGCTAAAGATCACATGGACAAGCTAGATGACTATTGGAACAATGTTTTGTGGACAGATGAAATTAAAATGAACATTTAAATGAGAAGTTTTATGTTTGGAGAAAGGAAAACACTGCATTCCAGCAAAAAAACCCTCATCCCATCTGTGAAATGCGGTGGTGGTTGTTTCAAGTTTTGTTTTTTTTTACTGCATCTGGGCCAGGACAGCTTGCCATCACTGGTGGAACAAAGAAATTCTAAATTATACCAACAAATTCTAAAGGAAAATGTCAGGACATTTGTTTGTGAGCTGAAACTCAAGAGAACCTGAGTCATGCAGCAACACAATGACCCTAAACACACAAGTGATTCTTCCAAAGAAAGGCTAATGAAGAATAAAGTTGATGTTTTAGAATAACCAAATCCAAGTCCTGACCATAATCTAATATACATTTTGTGAAACTATTGGATTAACAGTTGATGGAGCATCCAAACTGATGTGCAGGATTGATCAATTACCGGAAACATTTAGTTACTGCAGTTATGCAGTTATTGCTGCACAAGGGGGTCACACCAAGTACTTAAAGGTTCACATACTTTTATCACTCACAGACATGTAATATTGGATCATTTTCCTAAAAAAAATTACCGGGTCTAATATTTGTGTCTTTTTTGTCTACTTTTAGGACTTGTGGGACAATCTTTATTTTAAGTCACTGCCAGTACAAACATTTTATCACAGTTCTGTGTCAATGCTCTGATAATTATGCATAATAACCACAAAAACATGTAAACAAGGCTAGTCTAGCCATTCATCCTCATCAATGATAAAAATAGCTCCTGCCTCAAACAGATTACTCCTCGTGTTTTCTTTGTGTACATGATTCAGAAGTTGTCTGAATGTTTAAGCAGGATAGCAACCTTCAAGGTATCCCCTTACTCTAAATTAATGAACAAGATGGAGGCAAAGCACTTTATGACATGGAGTTTCCTCCATCAGGTCTATTCATTTCTTTGAAGGCCATTATACTTTACATAATAAACTAATAAACTATATAAATATTCTTTTGTTTATTACTGAATATGTTATAATTCAGTCTCTCTCCATCTTCACAATGCGCTCACACAACACACAAAAACATTCTGGGCTTATTAAATATATACATCCTCTTACCATATGTACAAGTCACCCTTTATAACGAGTGTCCATTCAGTGTTTTTTGCCATTTTTAAGTCTGTTAACTATGAAAATATAAAAAAATAAAGCTGCCTCTTCTTTCTTGTTACTAGTAATAAAAACAGTCCAGTCAGCCGTCGTTAGGAAGCCCTGTGTGATTTCCTGTTGCGTTTGGCTCGCCGCGTCGGAGGAAAGCTGATGAACTCAAAGTGTTTGGACTGGTCCGAGTTGGGGAAGGGAAGTGGTCCTTTGTGCAGCCGTTTGATGAAGTGGACCTCCCTCTGGTTCTGCTTCGTTTTAGAGGCCTTGATGGGCCTTCCTTTCCTAGTGAAGGCCATGTACCAGTCCTCATACTTGGCATTCTGGAAGGCCGTGTAGTTGTTCTCCAAGACGATCTCAGTGAAGATGCAGTCCCTGCCCTTACCGCTAGCCTGAATGTGGGTGAGATCAAGAAAATGTAACATCACGACAATGCATTCACAAGAGAAAATATTTCCTTGTTGATTACAAGCTGTCTGCAATTGCTCCAAATTCAGGTTAACAGATTATCAGCCCTAACTGATAATCAGCTGATATTTAGCATGAACTCAGTTTCCATATGCATATAAGCATTTTTGTTATCTTAAGCCCTAATGGGATTGGATTAGTTTATCAGGGCACATCTGCTTTTTAACATTTAACACGTCTCCTCAGAGTTCAAACTCCTGCACTCAGATGGCATTAAAATAACTACAGGAGTTTCTGAGGGTTTATCAGAGAAGCTCTATATTAAGGAGAACTGACACTTGTTGTCTTGGTTGGTCATACACTAGAGGTGCTGCAGAGGAAGTCTAAAAGTCTAAAGTCTTTTTAATACATTATATTGTAGGTTTTTAACAAAACAGAACTACATAAAACAAATTAGCACCACTTTCATATTTTTACACTCGAGTTTAAAACAGCGACTTGGCTCTGCTCAGCCAATAAGCACAGTCCCTTGCTAACCAATCAGAACTCAGCAATGCAAATGTTTTACTGCACAAAAACAGGAAAATAGTGATAATTAGAAAATTAGAGAGTAGTGATACTGGCTAGTTTTCATAGATCATTTTATGTTATATATTTGTACATTTTCTAAAAGTGTTGTTAATAAAAACACTAGGAAAAATGTAAACAGTGTTTTTAGCTAGTTAGGTTCATTCACTCACATAAAGAGGACTCACTCACAGCGCCCTCTAGTGTTTAGCCTCACTTTCTGATAGAATTTGTTGAACAGGGAGTGAACAGTATCACACACTTATTATAGCTTTTAGTTTCTTTTTCCTCCACATTTCCACTATCCAGACCAATTAAATCGTTAAGTAACTCTTTTAATATCTGTTCATTTGTGATTTGTGTAGGTTTTCAATAGTACTCCACTTTAAAAGACTAAGTATGTCTAGTAGCAGCATCCCAATTTTTTTTCAAAATGTTATTTTCAAACATGAGATGACATCTGTTTGGAAAATCACAGACAAGCTCTGGAAAATGATCAGATGAGCTCTGTTAGATATTATAAAAATCTACTCTCAGTAGATCATTTATTCTGTCATTTTCTGAGAGGACGAGGGGAAAAAACAGACATCTGGATGGGAATAAAACCACAGGAGACCTCCTGTAAAACAAGAAATTAATCCAAGACCTCATGTCATTTTAATCCAATCCGAAAAGGGCTTTTGGGTGTATCTTATGCAAATATAATGAAAAAAGGCTAATTTTTTTAGTCTGGTCCAGTGTCCCACTTGTAGCATTATCTGACCACACATCAAGTAAAAACAATAAAACATCCTTTCCACTATGTTTACAGCTGTATAAAGTTCAAAACTTTTTATTTTTATAATGTTCTAATATTACAATATTACATTTAATATAATTTTCATGTTACAAATATCACATTTTTGATCAATAACGACTTACAGTATAGCAGTTATCAGTGTTTTTAATTAATAATCATATCACTCTGTCCTATTCCAAGTCTGATATTTATCAGGAGAGCATTAACTTACTGACTGTATCTTTACTTTTGCACTAACATGCATAGTGAATGGATTCATTACACTAGATTTTCTTTCACAGTTGGTCTTTTTACAATTATTTGAACCTAAATAAGCAAAACATTTCACAAAAGCCTATCTGAACAGTTACCATCACTGACTGCAGATGGCATAGTCTCCTATCAAATGTCTACTTCTGTAACCATCTACTGATATCAGAAAGCACTTTTCTCCAGTCAAGATGAAATAAATGTCCACTCTATCACTACTGACCTCTTTATTCCATTATTATCTGAATGTTTCAGACTCCTGAGTGCTATACTCTTTGAGTGATGCCATAGAATAAGCACTTTAGGTACCTTTAATAAGCTTTTCAATGACTGGTACTTTAAAGAAACATCTTGTAAATGAGCTGTGTGAATGTGAAGAACCTTTCTAAAACTAAAACGATCTACACGTCTATGAAGAACCTTTGTGGAGAACCATGTAGGTTCATCAGACCTTTACAATGTTCTTCACACTCAGACGTCTCATCTAAAGAAATGTTTTTTAAGGATGCTGTCTTTTAAAAGATGCTATAAGGAACCAAAGTGGTATTTCTGTGGCATTGATCAAAGTTCCTTGGTGGAAAATGTTTAGCGTAATAACCAAATTACTGATACATTGGACTGTCCTAAAGATATTTGACAGCTTACAATTCACTATAAATAATTGTACAGTCATGTGCACCCCTGATAGTGACTTTCTGTAATAAACAAATTGCAAAAAATTAAAATTAAAATTAATTAATGTAAATATAACTCATTTTATGTTTTCATTTCCCCCCCAAAATGTTACATTGAGTAAAAACAGTCCCATGTCAAAAATCAGAATATACTGAAAATGTCTATAAATATATATATATATATATATATATATATATATATTTATCACCAGATTCTAATGTTTGGAGTTGCATTAGTGTTTTTTTAAAATGTGCAGAAGGAATAATCTTAATATGATTTCTTAACTCTTTTTTGCTTAGAAAATCTAATTTAAGCAGAAGTGCCCAGCCTTTGCATTTAGCCTACCAATCACAGACGCAAGACCACTGTAATTGGCAATTGGCAAGACCACAGGCTAATTCACAGCTGTATTATACAGTCATATCAGAACATTATAACCACCCCTGCTTATTCCTGGGGCATCACAGATACCATGTGACAGGTGGTACTGTAGGTATAAATAAGTAACCACACCAGTCAGTTATAGCAGGGTGTAAAACCATCATCATGGACAAAGGATGTGATGTGACTGATGTCCAAAAGGACGTGATAATAGAGTAGCAGGTGAAACATGGTGGTGGCAGCATCTCAGAAACCTCTAACTTTTTGGGATGTTGTAGAGCTGCTGTAGTGAAGGTTTACTGAGAATGGATTTCTAGTACATTGAGTGCCTCCCAACAGCATAACCGTGGTGCCACACAGGCCATTGATGCCATAGGGGAACGACAACTCTAGTGAGTGGTAAGACACACAGTGGACCAGTTAACCTCTATAATGTACAGGAACGTGTCTGATCACCATTGAGTGAACACTCCCAGCCAAAATTGCTTACTCCCACTATTAGGTAAGTGGTCATAATGTTGTGCCATGACTTCATATATCTGATTCTCACTATGTTTCTCATGGAAAACCTTCCATGCTGAAGACATCTTTTCCACTTCCCAGGAGGAAGTAGCAGTGCGACATCTGACCAGGACAAATGGGTGTGAAGGGAATTTCCTCCTCCAAACTGGCAACTGTACGGCGGTAAAACACTATTGGTACTAAAACATCTTCAAATCTTCCATCCTTTGTGAGTTTACATCCAAAAATCTGTTCTCTGAGGTACCCAAAAGCCACCGTCATAGAAATTATGACTCAAAACACCTACCCAAAAAGTTCCTCCAATGCTAAGTTACTTAAAATCTGTAGAACATCTTAATTAATCCAGTGTCGATTATCTAAGTGCATATTTTAGCATCCTTTTGAACTAAAACTAAGAACTAAGGCTGAAAATTGAGATGTTATGAGCAGTAAATGGCAAAAGAAAACATCAACATGACAATGAAATTAAATCCCAAAAAATAAGAACTAAACTTGAGTTTTTAGAAACTTGTAGTTGTAATAACTTCACTTGAAGTACAAGTCCATCAAAGCTGTACTTAAATACATGTACCTGAGTAAATGTAACTAGTTACTACTCACGTCTGTGCATTACATTATGCAGTCTGAGATTCTGCCAGTATTCAGTGTAGAACTGCTGAGAGACTTTGCTGAGAGATCTGATCACATACCTTGCCCACCAGCTTCCCCCTGCGATTCATACACAGATATCTGCCACTCTCTGCTCCTTTGATCCGAACCCGACTGCCAAACGTGTCCGTCTCCACATACAGCCTGGCTGCAACACAGCAAACCATCCACAGTTACACCTCCAGCACAATGGCATGACTAAAAGTACACTAAAAGGAAATTCTAGAAGTGAAGTGTGCCATTTTTAGACTTTGACAATGCACAGGAGAGATGTTTTTATGAATTGTGTAACTAATCCCATTATAAAATGTATTAAACATAACCCACCAAACACTGAGCTGGTTATAGAGAAATAAAACCTCACTTTCAGCCAACATTACTGGAGCTGTGCCTTTCAACATGATTTTTTGTTACTTTGTATGTGTTTAATCAACAGTACATGCTCTCATTTGAGAACTGTTACAGTACTTTTTGTCTTTATATTTAAAGTCAAGACCCCCCAGTAAAAGTTGAACTTCTGCTTTATTCTTGCATTTGTTTTTGCACAACATCCAATGTATCACATATTTTACTCATTTGTTCAACAAACTAAATTTAAATAACTTAATAATAATAGTAATAATAATAATAATAATAATAATAATAATAATAATAATAATAATAATAATAGTAATAATAATAATAATAATAATAATTATTATTATTATTATTATTGATCTTACTTCTTATGTCACCCACCAAACCTATGTATAACTAAATATTTTATACCACTAAAATATGTTTTTCTACATACAAATATTTTAAGATTTAATATTTTTATATTTATTAATTAATATGTATTGTGTACATTTAATATTACACTGTAAACGTCTGTAAAAGTTTAAGGTAAAATGCTGGTGGGTGCCAGAATATCACTGTAAAATAGACAGTAGCCATGTATAAGACATTACATTACATTTTTGGCAACCGTAAATTTTATATTCAAGGACTGTTTTGTTTACAATATCTTACTGTGAAAAAACCCAGATATAAACACATAATATTTATAATAAAATGTGGCTGTCTGTGTGGTTTCCCCAATAAGAGATGTAAAAATAAGTGTTGTGGTTGATACATGTATTTATACTATGTTACTGTTACAGAAGCTAAAATAACAGCAATCATTGATTTTTTTTTCCAGAAAAGAGGCATAAATATAGTGTTTTGGCTAATCTATATGTATTCACAACATTTTACTGTTATAGAGACTGTATTCAATCTTTTCACAGATTATAGTCTTTACCTGTCCAGGTTTGACAGATTTTCATATTAAAATCTACAATTTTATAATGTATATTATATATGATATTATATATTATATATCATAAGATATATAAGTGTGATCCTCCACCAGTATGATTGATCAGTATGACTTACAGCAGATTCTGTCTTTTGTTCTTTGGTTTAATGAAAACAAAGGACAAATGATGAGAAATGTAAACTTTTTAAGCATAAATCTCTTCTACTTATAAACACAGACATGGTGTTTAATTACAAGTTTTAAAGTCCAGCTCAGTGAGTGAGAGATGATGATGTTGTGCTATCACCTGTGATAAGTGGTCAGGTGTTTTAGAGCAGGTAGATGTAATATAAATCATTAGTAATTGATCCAGCCCACCGTAAGCACTTCCATCCTCAGCTGTGGCACTCACTCTCTTCCCCTGGATCTGGACGTGGCGTCCACTGGTTCTGCTGTAGAGCTGATAGACCCGGAGTTGGCGCCTGCTGAGCCCATCCGACTGCGCCCCCTGCTGCCTCACATGCTGCTTAAAATTAGGAGAAGGGGGATTCTCCCCCTGTTTAATGTAAAGGGAAAAATAAGATCATATGTACTCTCTGTCTCTGCTTCATAATATGTCAAAACAGATATCGAGATTTTTTTCATTTTTCACTTTTTGGCATAAATTGACAATACCTGTTGCTTTTTACATTGTGTGTAAATTTCATGATGACTGGACCAAAATAAATGGCTCAAAATGACTCAAAAATACGTCTGGTTTCATTGACTTCTATAAAAATCAATGGAGGCTTTCCCTTCTCCTGTAAAGTTATAATTTTTGAGGATATCTGTTTTCACAAATGTTTTACTGTTGTGTGTGTGTGTGT